>WOGO01004250.1:0-13453 GCA_015342085.1 Leptinotarsa defecta | reverse complement strand
AATAAGCACAATATCATTTAAGTGTTGTTTTCGTTCATTTGTATTGAATATTCCTATACATGGTGGATATGGTGGAAGACCAAGGACCTTGGTCCGAAATAGAATAATTTCCATTATTATTTTTATAATCATTAAAATTTATTTTTGTTTGTGCATACCCTAACGGGCATAATCATTCAGCCAATCTTTGGATAGCTGAGTAATAAAATTAATATATCATAGTAGTAACTAATCCCTCGGCTTTCATTTCTTCGAGAGTTGGGAAATTTTGCTGGCGGAGTTGGGAAAATTTGGATTTCCTCCCTCCCCGGTTTTTCATTTCGCTACGGCCCTGCCTGTATATGATATTGTTTACGCACTGAAATCAATTTGCAGTTGAAACACCCAGTGTAGGAAAAAACTTGATATTCTCACTAGAATTCTGAAGAACCACTCCATACCTTTTATTTCTGAACATTATTTAAATATTCATTGTGAAAATAATCCAAAAATAACGTCAAGGATAATCTCGTAGGTGAATTACGCCTAATGTTAATTCTAATATGAATAATGACGAACACAACTGAGGTTACTCACCTGAATATCGTTGAGAGCATGCGAGATCTTTTGGATGTTGAAATGCAATCCAGCCAGTGTAGAAACGGGCTCGTCCGTAAACTTAGTCCTCGATAACACAGCTTTCACTTTGTCAAGAGTCTGGCAGTAGTCTTTCCAAATTTCAGCATCCTGCTCCATTTGAGCTCTTTGCGACTTGGCCGAATTCAGGGTATTCTTCAACATCTGAGTATGCTGCTGTTGTTCTCTGCTCAATTCTTCTTGTTCGTTGGGCGTCAGGCTTGGCCATATTTTGTCTGCAGCTTGCTGGATCGTCTGAGAAACCAACTCTTTGATATTAGCTTCAGTCGTGAAGAAGATCTTGTGCTCTTCAAGATCCTGCAGGATGTTCTCGAAATCGACACCGTTCTTGTGCGATGCTAGGCGAATCTCTGCTTCCTTCACCCAGTCGAAAAGCTTTTGCTTTAAAGCTGAATACTCATTTCTCAGAGTCTTATTAGAATCTAAATACCTCCGGCGATCTTCTAATTCTCTTGGCAATGATGTTAAGAGCGAATTGGCCTCTTGTAGTTGTTCCTGTAAGGAACCTGGTACGCTGTCGTCATGCCTAGTCACATCTTGTATTTTTCTAATCTTGTCCAGGTAGACATTGACCTTCTCTGAGAGCTCGTGGTGGTTTTTCAACTCATTATCAACGCTCTCCACATCTCTACTCAGCAGAGGGCGGGATCTCACGGCGGCTTCATTATCATGGAGCCAGTCGAGAATTTCTTCCAATTCTGTGGCGATCTTCCTATGTTCTGCTGCGGTATTCTCATGCTCCTGTCTCTGTTTCTCCACAGCCCTCCTGAGATTCTGTAGAGACTGTTTGAGAGACTGGATCTGTTCCGTTATGGTGTTTCGATCTTGAGCGGATCCATCAGCAGCAATTTGCTGTCCTTTATCAGCAGCTGAGGCCAGAAGAGCCTCACATTCTTGTATTTTGATAATCACATCGTCGTACTTTTTGATTTTCTCTTCGATGGTTCCACCAGATTTTTCAATGTCACGTATTATCTCGGTATATTTTGTGATGAAAGTCATGATTTCTGTAATCAGAGATAAGTATTGTTCCCTGAGAAGAAGCAGTTGTCGGAGTTTAGCGATTTGGTCCTCTATAGACTTGATGAGATCATCTTGTAAATTCACGACACTCTGTAGTTCGGGGGCATTTGCTCCAGGGACACTGCCCAACTTAGCCTTGTTATCCTTGAGATCTCTCAAGATTCTTTCATAAGTCGAAAGAACGTGCTGGACATCTTCTACTTTTGGACCAAGAGGTTTGTTCAGTTCCTGTATTTGGATCTGGATATCTTGTATAACGCGTTTGCTTTCTTCTATGCGTGCCTGAGCCTCTTTGAGTTCCTTGATGTTCTGTTTCAGAGCATTTGTTCTGTCGTCGATGATAGTTGTGATTCTGGCGTGTCTGTCTCGTAAGCTGTTCAAGGTGTCATTCAATGTCAGCTTATCCGACTCGCTGATTGTTGGTAAAATTGCTTTAGCTTGCTCTGCAATTTTCTCTATATCACCTTGGATCTTCTTTGCATCTTTCTGGAGTTGTTGGTACTTCGCCAGTTGTTCTTCGAGAACTTCTAGACTAGCTGCTCGAATATCTGAAGAGGTGGCAACTTCGGCTTCTTTGAGCCAGTTAATGCAATCTTCAATATCGCTTTCAAATTGTCTCCTTCCTTGGAGCAGATCTCGTAAGGAATTTATTTTATGAGTCGATTCCTGTTTTAGGTTATCATATTCTTCTTTGACTTCATCTAATAAGTGTTGCAAGCGTTCTCGATCGCTTTCATTACATTCTTTCAAAACGCTGTTACCCAGTTTGAGAAAATCATTCAGATCTCCGTCGCTAAATTCTTTGATATCAGCTTCGTACTTCATATACTGGGCGATTTCGCGTTCTACTTGATTTGCTTGAAGGGGTAGGTATCCAGAAAGTTTTCTGACTTCAGCATTCTTAGCTTTGAGCCATGCCTTCACTCTCTCCAGATTAATTTCAAGGTTTCTCCTAGTGTTCGTGGCAGCCGTGACTCGTTCTACTTCGGATTTTATTTTCTCTACCAGCTGTTCTTGTTCATTCTCCAAGCTATTCAAAGAATTCTGCAGCTGACTGAACTCTGACGGTTCGAGCTCGTTGCTCATATTAGTTATTCGCCTCAGTAAAGTTTCTTTCAGAATCAGTTTATTTGCAGCCTCTTTCAGAAGGTCAGACAGAGAATTGATTTTGTCTTCAGCTTTTCGACTTTCGAAACCTAGTGGCTCAGGTCTCTGCAAGCTCACCAATTTCTCTCTCAGCCAGTCTCTTGCAGTCTCGATTTCATTCCTGGTATCTTCAATTCCCTTTCTGGTACTCTCCAGCACCTGCAACTTGCGTTGAAGTCTTTTTGAGATGTCATTGTATCTCCTTTCAATAGATTTAGTTTGCTCTTCGACTTGTTGGGAATCGAGATTATTGACTAATTCGATAACTTGGCTAGCTAATCTCTTGACTTCGTCTAGTCTCTTCGGTCCTTGGTCGTCAAATTCTGCTTTGACGTCAGTTATTGCAGTCTGTTTCTGCTGGCAATTCAAACCGGATCCTTTATCTATGACTTCTATCCTCTTGACTAAATTATCGAACCAGTTGTTGATCACTTGCACATGCTGTCTATATTCGTCGATAGTTTCAAGATCTGCTCTTTTGGTTGCAACGAGAGATGTAAGATCATTCTCTAGTTTATCGAGCATATTTTCGAGTTCCTCGTTTTCATCACCAACAGCTCCCAGTTCGGTAACTAGATGGTTTCTGCGGATGCCGATTGAGGATAAAACATCATTCATGTTATTGAGTTCTTGTTTGGCAGCATCAGCCCTCAGTTTAACAGGACGTTTCTTCCAATCGTTTATCAATGCCTCTTGGGCCACAATCCACTTCTTGAGCTCATGCCTTTGTTTTTCTTTCTCTTCAAACTCGGCAACAGATGTTGTCAAGTCGCTGAGATGAGATTGCACCTAAAAAAATTATTGTATTATTTCTCAACTCAATTGGTCGAGGAGAATGTATTTTTTTGTTCTGCGTAGGTGTTGTAATAGATGTGTATGAGCAAGTAGGTGTGACATTATTACAGTTTTCCAAGAAAGGGATGTTCTGCTGTGAAATAAGAGATATAAGACTATTTTCAGAATCTAGCAATAATTTGTGGAATATATAAACTTTGTGTATTCACATGCGTTTATGAAGAAAATCAAAAAGTTTGGTAATATTTCCCACGTACAGTTTAAGCCATTTCCAATACCATTTCATTTTTGGATTATCACTGAGCTGAAGTAATATATGAATGGTAATTACTTTTTCATTTTCTGTATGGATAATTTAGAAAATAATCTTAAAAGTAATTGGAAATAGAGTGAAATCATATGGAGCAATTCAGAGAATCCATTCTATAGATTGAAAAGACTTCAATTCAACTATTACAGACTGTTCTCCGATGTTTGATAACAAGATGATTTTTCATTCATTCAACCACACTCATGTGGAATCGCAGGTAGTTGCAAGAAATGAACAATGTTTTTTTTTAAGAAATAATTGATGAACGTGAAAAAACAGTATATAAATATTGTGGACTGTAACTTTGAAGCAATTCGTAAAGATGTTAACATTCCAGCTACATTTAATCATGCGGAATAAATACCTTACAATAAAGGCAAAGATCAGATTTTGAAACGATGGTAAGAAGTTAAAATTTGCTCAAAAAGTTTGCTAGTGAATGGAGAAGGAGAAAAAAATAATGAGTTTATAGAAGAAATGGACACAAAATGCTACAAATGAAAAAATGATACAAAAAGAAACTGAGAAATTTTATTGACACTGAGTTTTTACAAATCTTATAATTGTGATTGGAATACTCAACAAATAATAAAACGGTTTGATGATTGGAAGTGGTGTTTACTGAATATTCTCAAAAAAGTATTCGTGAATGTTATTTTTCACTTAACCTCATGAAAGATTAAAAAATATTGTTGCAAATATTCTATTCACCATAAAATATACTAGAATTATAAATACTTATGTAACTTTTCAAAATGTATGGGCCATTGGATTGAAACTAAAAACTAAATGACCAAACACAAGCAAAATTGAAATTTTTGGCTTTCATAACCTGTAAAATTAAACGATTTCCTAAATATAGACAAACACCGTCACAGGCAAACCAAGCTGCATCTAGAGTGCACTGTTAAATGATAAAGAAACCAGCGAAACCTACCTTATCGACCAGTGTGTTCAGTTTACCAATATAACCACGCGACGTTAGTTGTTCCAAAAGCAATTTCAGTTTGTGGTGTTCTGAAGTTGAGGACTCCTCGTGCTTCTATGTGCAAAGCAAAAAATACGTGCAGTGAAATAATAAAACAAAAAAAAACAATCAATTAATGCACACAACTACGAGTACTGTTATTTTAATTAAGGCCGGCCAAACACGATAAGGTTCACCTGATCCTATCGTATATGGCCGATCCAAAACCGTTGATACTCTTACCTGATCGATCAGATCTTCGAGACGCGCCCTACATTCGAGTTCTTTGATGGGCACGGGTGGAGGGAGAGTGTCTCTAGGGCTGCTTGGCCGACTTATCGAAGCTGTGGCAGCTTCGCAAGCTTGTACAGCGAGTCCCAAGCGTGATTTTTCATTTTGAAGTTTATTATGAAGCACCTGAGATTGAATTTTGAATTATTAGAAATCAATCTATCTTCAAAATGGTGAATATAAATGGGTAATGAAGAATTTAGAAGTGGGAAAATGTCTCTCGAAGAAAAACAAGGCATGGTCATTAAAGGGAGCAGGTCTGGAATATGTGCATCAGTTATGGAAAAGGTAGGTACATAAGGTATGGAATAGGTACCTCAGACCCGTTTGGAAAAGATTTGTGCCAGCATGAATTCTGGCTCTTCTTCTTTTTATACCTCACCTTCACATATGTATGCAGTTACTCAAGTGCATGAAGTATTCCCAAATTGCGTTATTTCTGTGATACAAATAATCCTAACATCCTGCTTATGTTTTATATTTGATATATGTACAAAACAAATATTAACCAGAAGAATACAGTCAAAAAACTATCAACATTGAAATATCGAATATTTTGCCTATTCCATACTTCAATTCAATCGTCTCATCTATAAAAATGAACTGAAACAATTGTAGCTCACCTTCGCTGTTTCAAGCTGACTCTGTGCTGTTTTCAAATTCTCAATCGGTTTCTCAATCTCCTCCGCCACTATCGGTTCGTATTCATCTAGGTTCTGCATGATACTCTCCAAAGTATTCTCGTATTCCTTGAATTTTGCCAGAGAATCAAGCAATCTGTTTTTGATTTGTATTGCAGTTTGCAAGAGCGAGTTGTAGCTATCCTGTACGTTATCCAATTGTTTCTCGATCGTATCTTTGATCGCCGGTTTGAATTCAACATATTTTTTGATTTGCCCATGACCACAATCTTTGACGTCATCTAGAGTAGTTTGGTATTTTTGAATCTCGTTTAGGAGAATCTCATGCTGCGCTAGTTGTTCTTCAGTCTGTTCTCGGTTGGTGATATACAGAGAATTGTGTGCCATGAGCTGAAAGGAGACTTGCAGAAGCCATTTCTCCGTATCTTGCAACTTTTGGTAATAGTAGTTATGATCCTCCAGTTCTTTCTCCACGGACTTTTTCAGAGCGTCACATACATCTCTTAACTTAGCATGCCTTGTTTCCAATAGCCAAACTCCTTCCATCACTGCAGGCTGTTGTGCCCACGAACCAAGTTCTTCTGCTACGCCAGCAATTCTAACCAACTCTCCTTGCTTATTCTCTATCTCGGTATGCAAATTTCTGTACCTCTCCAGCTGTGTCTTTATTTCGCTAAGTTCTCCCAATGTTGATGGCTTCACTTCAAGATTCTTTTCTGTTGTGGTTAACCAAGATTCGAACTTCTGCCTACTATTATTGAATTCCTCCCAGCGTGCCAAGCTAGCCTTGAGTTGAGCTTGAATGGACTTCACGTCCATATTGACTTGGTCCCAGCTATTCCTCAGTGATGTCATATCGTCTCTTAATGCTTCTTGTTTTTCCGCCGGCGCTGTATTGATGGCTTTCGAAAAAGCGTCTTGAAGGTTAGACAGCAATTGTTGTCCCTCTCCCATATTGGAAGAGAATTCCTTGACCATAGTGAGGTTCTCCTTGAGTTTACCTTCGTCGTTTTCCCCTACGCACTTCTGTATAGTATTATGAGCTCTTTGCAGCCACTCCTCGAGATCGGCTTTTATCTTCAGGAACTCTGTTTGGTCATTGAGGTTCTTCTCTATCTTGGATACTAAGCTTTGAGCGTTAGTCAGTAGATGTGTGTATTCAGTTTGCAGTTGAACAGTTTTGTCTCTCACCCGACCAACAGCGCTTAGTTCTATGAGAGTTTCACAAGCGTCTGTGAGAGTTTCCATTTGTGGCTTGAGTTCCACAATTTCTTCCAGCAATTTTCTGCATCTCTCCAGATCTTCCGGTTTGCTATTCTCTAAACCTTGTTCCTTTTCTACTTGTTTTTTATAACCTTCAATGAGCTCTTTGGTAGAGTCATAATTAGTTTGATAATCTTGCCAAGCTTCTCGGCACGACTTCAAGGATTTCTGAGTGTCGGTACAAATGAACTGCAATCCCTCCCAGTCGATGTTCAACTGTTCAATTTCATTACGTATGATATCTTTGCCATCTTCACCGGTGGTTTTCATGACAACTATGCTAATCTCTATCGTTTTGTGAATTAGATCATCACCCTTAGTCAGCGACTCGACAATCTCAGAAATTTTGGCTTCTTTCTCAATTATTCTCTTCAACTCTTCATGGAGGTTTGAACAATTTTGTATCTTCATCTGCGATTCTCTGATCAACTCGTACGTTTTGTTATACAATGACTTGTACTGCTCATGTTGTTCCACTTGGATTTCGAGTTCAGATATTGAGGATGATGTACTCTTCTTGAAGTTATCGTATCGTTGAATAGCACTTTCGTAATCTGGAGTTGATAAAGTGCTATCTTCGTTCAACTTGGACCTGAGTTTCTCCGCCAAGTCGCTATGTGAACCGAGTTCCTTCTGAACTGACTTATATTTCTCCAGTTTAGCTCTTTTCTCTCCGAGTTCGTTGAGAAAACCTTCATCGAAATGAACTTGTTGCTCTTGATCATGCAGCCATTCTATCAGCTGCCTGTACAATTTATCGATTTCTTCCAGCTCGTTGGCTCTAGCTTGTAGTTTGTTTCTAGCTTCCAGAACGTCGTTCAAAAGTTTTTCCATATCTACTTTGAGATTTTCTGTATCCTCTCTGATTTTTGCAGCGCCAGATTGTTCAGTATTCATGCTTACACGTTCTTTGAGTTCCTGAATGTATCGCAGTTTATTCTGTCCTTGTTCTAGTGATGTTCTGATATTCTTCACCACCTGTAATCTGTTATTTATTTCTGTTAAAGATCCGTGAACTTCCATGCAACCAGCGAGCTTATCTCTGGTCCTGTCTATCCAGTCCTGGCATTCTTGATGCAGGGTGCTATGCTGTTGATGTTCTTGATAGTGCAGTTCTAGTCTTCTCATCACTTCTTTTGCCAACGATAAAATTGCATTGTATTTCGTGGAGATTTGAGTAATCGCATTACTCACTCTTGTATCAGCGCAAGTTTCCAAAAGAACTTGAGCCTTCATGTTAAGTTTGTCTAGTTCAGTTTGCCAATCGAAAAGATTTTGTAACTGAAGTTGAAATTGCTCCAGTACAGCTCGCTTCTCCTCCAAGCTATTTTGAAGTTTGTTGTAACTTTGCACCATCTTTTCAGTTTGGCCCAACCACTCCAATGCATCTTGGTACTGTTCTTCATACTCTGTCCATTTGACGATACCAACTTCCAGTAATCCTTTGATATGATTCAGATTTTCGACGTAGTTATCAAAGTCTTCCTGTAGCAAGCCGACTTCTTCCTCGATTATTTCTTTATCCATGTCGTCTGCAAATTGGATTGCCTTATCCGCTTGGTCGATTGCGGTTTCGAGTTTCTTCTGACCATCCGCAACTTCACTGGAGAGTACTTTCAGCTGCGAGAGCTTACTTCCTAAACTTTCTTTGTCTCCGGTAGGCTCTGAACATTTACCAAGTTTCTCTTTCGCTACTCTTATCCACTGAACGAATTCATTGGCAGCATCGACAAAAGCTTGGTGTTGTTCGACTACTTTTTTTTGTTTATTGTACAATTCTTGAGCCTGCTTTGAAAGTATCTCATACTTAGCAGATATTTCGGATGCTGGAGTAGCTTGCTTTAGGTCTTCAGCTTTGGAAGTCACAGACTGAATCATGGGTTCGAAAGACACGATATCTTGTACGATGCTTCCAGTTTCACGCAAAGTAGCTTTTCTCTCTCCAATAGGTAAACTGCTGAGGCCTCCTTTCTTCGTTTTGAGTATCTTTGGCTCAGTGACTTGCTGCAGCTTAGCTTCGCGGTCCGTTATCCATTGTTGAAGCTGGGTGTAAGAACTGTCATAATCAGCCCATTGCAGGAGGGCTGTTTCCAAGTTTACTTTGGCAGTAGACATTTTCTTTGCGATCCTATCCCAATCCCCTTGGATTTCTTTCAATTCGTTGTTGATCGCCTCTCTTCCGTCTGATCGAGTGTTCCTTAGAACTTTCTCACCGCAGTTCACGGTAGCGTGGACCAAATTCTGACCCTCTTCGCGTTTCTGAATAAGTTGTTGGATTTGATTGAGGTGTGACTGAAGGGTTTCCCTGCTGCTGTGGGATACAGCTTCTGAACAGTTCCGAATCAAATCACGAGCATTGTCAATCCAACTCCTGGTCTTCTCCAAGTTGTTGGTGTATTCTTTGTGTTGTTCGTAGTTCGTCTCGACTTTATTCAGAACGTCCTTAGCCAGGTTGAGTTCGACTTGGTATCTCGAATTGAGTTGTTGGAGTTGATTATTAACATGTGTTTCCAGAGGCGATTTCAACAGAATACTTGCCGTCTTATTTAATTTCTCGATTTGGCTCTTACCATCGACGAGACGTTGCAAAATTTCTTGCACGTCTTTTACTTGCTTCTTTTTCTCTTCCACCGTTGGCATTAGCGCTATTTTCTGGTTTTTGATCAGTATAGTAATTTGCTGAAGCCAATCGGAAACTTTTTCATACTCATCTTTGTACTCACGCCAGTTGGCGAGAACGGCCTCTAGTTGTTCGCGTTGTTGCTTCAAGTCTTTGAACAACCTCTCGAAAGACTCCCTCAATGCCCTTATATCATTTTTGATGGACTCCTGTCCTTTAACACTTGTATGGGGTAATACAACCTGAGCCGTGTGTTCCAAATTTTCTAACAAAACTTCGCCTTGTGCTTGCTTATTTAGTAAGTGATCAAGAGGACCGGCGAGCATGTCGACTGTTAGTTTATCGCTCAAGGGTCTTTGGAGCTGAGGAACTTTCTCCTGTGCTCTGGTCATCCAAGCTTGTACTTCGTCATAAGCTTCCTTGTACGCCTTGTGGTCTTTGTACTGAGCTTCTCGCTCCAACAACAGTTTCTGAAATGAAATTAAAATTATAAGTGTTGATAATTTCAAATAGTTTTGATTCACTTACGAAAATCTTCTGGGCAATGATGTCAAACCTTTCCAACATCGTTTGGGCTTCCACAGCAGCATCACCTCCTCTCTTACTTTGAAGAACTTCGGCAGCTTGCGTTCTCAGGTTATCGACTTCAATTTTTTCGCATCGTACTTTCTCCTCCAAGGTCTTTATCCTGCCAAGCTGCGTTTTCTTCTCAGTGGCCGAACCTTGAAATTCTGATAGTTCATCATACTGGTTTTCTAGTCCTTCAATTGTTTTAACGAGAGCTTTTATTTCTTCTAGAAGCTCTACCCATTTCGTTAGAGAATCATCAAGCAGGCCTTTGGTTTCCACCATTGAACTTGCTAGACTGGACCATTCTTCTTGTAACTTGGCGAGGGTCTGATTGATTGCCTCATGTCCTTGTGGTGCGGTATTTGCTAGAACGTTCTGAGCTAGCTCTACCAATGATTGCATTTTTGAAAAACCTTCTTCTTTCTTCAGTAACAGTTCTTGAATGGTTTCTAGCTTGGCTTCCAGGTCTTTCTGTGAAGCACCGTTTATTTCGGAACAGTAGGCCAATGTTTCTTTGATGTCATCCATCCAGTGAGCAGTTTGTTCTACTTGGGAGTCAAAATCTTGATGACTGGTGACGTAGAGCTGCCAGCGAGCAGTCAGGTCTTTGATTTTCTGGCATATCTGCTGATATTTCACACCGAGTTCTGAAATTTGGGATGGTCTACCCATGAGACCCTTATTGAGTTGCTGAGCACGTTCAGTGACTTGGTCTATTTCTAGTTCTTTAGCTCGAATTTCTCCCTGAAGGGATTTGAGAGTCTCTAATTGGTATTTCTTCTCAAATGCCGTAGCCTTGAGATCAACTGAATGCAGTTTGGTGTCGGTATTGCGTATCCACAAAAGACAATTGTCTTTCAGAGTTTCGTATTCATTCCAGTTACCTAGTTTGCTTTCTATTTGCTTGATGGCGTTTTCAGTAGCAGCTACTAAACCGGCCCATTCTTGTTGGGAGTTTTCTATTTGCGAACGAATATTTGTCTGACCGTAATCAATGGTACCTGGAATTACTTTATCTCCCAGAATTTTTATAGACATTATTCTGGATTCTTCGTCTGGCAGAGTTGCTTTCAATGTCTGAAAAATGGGGAATTAAGTTAATATCAAACGAATGAACCAATATTTGGAAATGAAGGACAAATGATACCAAAAGAGGGATAAACGAAGGTTGAAATGAATGATAAGAAAGGAAATTGATGTTTGAAATACTCTTTTGGAAAACGAATTAGGTATTCATTCCAAAAAAAGTGTTTTTCAGAAATTAGACGAAAATATCAATCCGAAAATTGTTGATCCAAACATAATGATGAATAATTCGTTGAAAGCACGAAAATTCAGCTGAAAAAAATCAAAAACTATTTCGAATACTGTTTATTGACTACCAAATGTATATGGTGAAAGAATTAAAGATAAAATTCTTCAAATACGAAGAATACTTGGAAAAGATATTGTTCTTCGTTTTCTTGTACATATTTTTGAAATGACTACAGATTCAAAAACCTTTGAACCAAACACACAAATAAATGAGGGAACATATTAATCATTTGGGAAAAACAGGAAGATAAATGGAGATATGGAAGTAAATAACAAATAAAAAAAGCTAGCAAACCTTGATAGTCAGGTTGATTATTGAAGAGAGAACTGAAATTGAAATTAAAATCCAAAATACTAGACTAACATGATGGCGTACTAGCATACTAGTACGCCATCAAACCAGGGATATATAGAGTGGATTAATGTGCGACTGTGAAACTACGACCGATGTGTGAAATCATAATAATCTCAAAAGCGCAAGTTTTGAACTTGGAATTTCATATCAATGAATTTAATATGAGTAAAACTATTTGCCTTCAGCTTGCTCACATTACTGCATCCATTAGGTGAAAGTTTTTAACAATCGCCAAATCACACTTTAGGTCAACCGAAATGATAAACGACGATAATAAACGAGAAGAGGAAAATATGAGTGAATAAGCTTGAAATTTCGAATAGAACAAAATATATTTTATGAGTAAATTGAAGAAAATGAAGGTAGAGTATATCTAGTACCAGATCCCGTCAGACCTTCGTCAAATCAGCAAAGTTGATATATGAATAAATGAAAAGGACACCTTACCTTAAGCCTTTCCAAATTGGACTGCAGACTAGTTCTCTCCAAATCTTTATCGCTCAACAAGTCAACAGTATTACTAGTACCATCAATCCATTCATGTCCATCTAACACAGCTTTGCTGTATTCCTGGTGATTACTAACGATCGTCTCGTATCGTTCAACGAAATTCTGCGCCCTTCTCAGAAGTTTATCATACTGATCCGTTATATTTGCCAACTGACTGTTGATCTGGCTGTTACTCTCAGGCAAGCTCTCCACCTTATCTTTCAAATCCCTGAGATCTTGCTGGTGACCTACGATGTCGCCCAACAAAACCCTGTAGGCTTGAAGCTGGTCTTTTTTCTCGTCCAGGGAAGCTTTCAATTCTATCTCCATCGGGAGTTTCTTCTCGGCTTCCCTGAGCCATTCTACAATTTTTGCTAGGCTTTCATCGAATCCTGACCATCGAATCTGCTTAGCCTTGAGATTGCGCTCGGTTTCATGAATTTCGTCGAACAGAGATTCTAGACCCTTGCGGAGCTCTTGAAGTTGACCGTTTAAGATTTCTTTTCCTTCGATGGACGTGGACGGGTATAATTTTTCTCCAAATTCGATTGTATTGTTGAGTAATGAAGTAGCACTGGCTTTTTGCGAAAGCAATTCTTCGAGCACTTTGACTTGTTGTTCGAGAGAATCGCGCGAGCCGCTGCCAATGTCTTTCTTGCAGCTGTCAAATCTGAAATGAATCGACAAATCATTCGTGTCACGAGATGTCATTAGTAGCGATTGCTTCGTCATGAGAATACATCGTACCTTGAAGGGTGATGTTGATTTTATGATATCATTTTTGCTGGCAATAATAATACTCTAGCAGCAGAAATATTCGTCCATGAAGAGATTGTTATTACCAAAGTACAGAATTTAATAAAAAAATAAAAAAAAAATAAAATTTTACCAGAAAGGCGTACTTTTGTAGATAAAGGGACTGGAAATTTAGTCCTCTAGAAATTTCTAGAGCAATCTAGAACATTCAAAAGTAGTCGGGAGCATTTCACGGAACATTTTTTTAATGTTGTGTAATATTCAGAAATAGTCTGTA
>WOGO01004249.1:0-13455 GCA_015342085.1 Leptinotarsa defecta | reverse complement strand
TCCTGTTCTTAGATGAATTCATTTATGCAAAATAACTTTTTGTATCATCCATTACCTCACAGCCTTAATAACGAGAACCAGTAGACCAATCATAATCAGAATTAAAGTACTGAAAAGAAATACAGGAAATGGTTTTTTATGTTGTTCTTCTGCCTGCGATTTAATCCTACATGAGTAATGAATCCATCATCGGCAGATAATGAAACAAGACATAATTCTCGCTGATCAGGATTTGTAAACATTTCATTCTCAGTCATCAATTAAAAAAATTTGAGATTACTCTAATTGAGATTCTCCATTACGAATTCAACAACAGATTGAAACCCAAGTCTGAGAGAAAAATGAATTAAAAATGAATTAAAAATTAAATTTTTTTTCGAATTTCAAATAATTTAAGGAAATCAAAGGCTAATTTTTGAAAAAAATATTGTGAGCTGAAACGAAAATGGCATATTGAAACAAATATGAAATTGAGAAAACAAAAGTACGGCATTGAAGTTGATTGTGTTCCATGCAATTGAAATTTCATATTGTAACTCTCCCATGAATTATATTATGTAGGTTGTTTGATTGATAACCTATCATTTTGTGAATATTCATTTTGAATATAGAATAGAAAAAAAAAACTTTCGTCTGATTTCTACTAAGATTTTCATTTGCTACCACCAGTTTCGATTTATTATTGATTTAATAAATATTTACGACCGGTCCCGGTTTAGATTGGATATTATCTAAAGATAATAACATTTGTCTTATTTCTACAAACATTTTCATTTGTTATGATGAGTTTTCGTTTATTAATGGTTCAATGAACCGAAACCGGTTTAGGTTTATTAATGGTCGTAACAAATTGAAATATTTGTAGAAAGTAGATGAAAGGTATTTTCTCTAAAATCGCTAACGTTTAAATATTTATAATCAAAGCATTTTACGCCAAGAATTCTTTATGTTTTGAGAATGGAAATGAATTGATTTTCCAAAATTTTGTTCATTTCGAAAAAGCTAAATATATAAAAAAAAATTCAATCATTTATTTGATTTGTCAAAATTTATAAAAACAATAAATTAATTGAACAATTATAAGGTTCCGATTCCGCTATAACTTTTCGGTGTGAACTTTTGGGTTTGCCTTCATTATTCAGATTTTAGATTCATTCATTTTGTAGATTGTGAAAGGTTGAAATGCCAAAAAATATCGCCTCTCAATAATTTAGACTTCCAACATATACTTTTTCATTTGATAAATGGTTAATAATAAAATTATTTTCATGTATTTATCTTCCCCCCAATAATCTAATCTTTGCACTTCTGCACTTACTTTCTCAGAATGAAATTTGAAAATTTAAAAAAAAAACTAAAACAACCGGTTTCATTTCCTTTTCATTGCCTCTTCCCTGTATATAACACTCCATAATTATGTTCACCATAAAACATCGCTTATATGTGTTGAATATCAAAAATCGTTCGTCTTCAAGTAGTTCACCTTCTGTTTTTTTCCAGATAACTCTATTCCTGATATCGTTACCTAGTGAAGGTAACATGTAATTCTGCCATTCCATTTTTTTTGTCAACGCGACTATGGTGGTCAGTTTTCTGTTCGATTACCTACTGGTTCATTCTCTCATTTTTCGTATCGCAATTGCCTAGCAGTTATCTTGTGTGTATCCATGCAAATACAGCAATTAGACAATCCTGTGATATATCTCCTACTGAATTACAGCCTAGCCTGGTTTCGGTAAATATCTCTGACAAATTAGATTAAACAAATTAATCGTGTGCTGGTTAAATGTGCATAACGATATCAATTATATGTTTCAAGTAAATTGCCCCTGTGAATGAGCTGATTCCTCGCAATTTCAAGTGATAAAACTACGAAGCACATATCGAACTTGACAGGGCAATAAAAGTGGCTGGATACTTATTGCCTGTCTGAATTCTTGGACTGCTCTTTTGAACAGTGCCGGAATAGCCGGGAGCCATAGAGAAAAATGTTTTCATCATTTGGAAATAAAAATCGCCGGAATATAAACTGTAAAACCCTCTAGAGGGGGTATATTTTCGAAAAATATTCCTGGATAGATATTCCTAGACTCACCATCTGCCGAAAAATTATTAATTGGACTTGCAAAATGTACAGAATGGTGTGAAAAGTGTGAAGATCAAACGGAAAAAATATCGTGTGATTTTTGTTTCACAAACAAATACTAAGTGTGAAAATTTTGAAAGAATAAACTACATAAAAAACTCCCACTTCAAAATGTAGTCTTCTATTAAAATGATAAAAAAAAGAAATGATTTCACAGGAACAAGGAAACACTAGGAAAAAGTACAAAAATTATTCTGTACATTATCAGCAAAATAAATATATTTAGTTTTGAGTGCCCTGAGTTGAAATCATCTCCACACGGTTAATGAGTGCAAAACATCTCGTCCATCCACCCCCGCTCCTCCGGTGCGGTCCACAACTTACTGATGGGCACTTCAGCAAGATTGACACCTGACCTTCTTTGGTCGAAAGTTAGCCTCTAGATGCTTTTACTTTCTGATCCGTTGATTTGTTTTATCATGACTTTCCTAACTGAATTCTTGCATGGGATCCCCAAAAACTAACCGGAGACCAGTGTCTTTTTAGTCGCGAGCAAGTGCTGGTTCTCAGTGAATCTGCAAATGAGATCAATTTGAAGTCTGGTTGAGAAATTTTATACTTCTTTTCAGCTCATGAAAGTTTTCCAAACTGAATTTGGATTTGGTCCAATGCTACCTGTATTCTGGAGCATCAAATATAAAATAATATTGGAAAAGACTGTATTCTCCATATTACTGATATTACTGAAATTATGATTTCGTAATTTCGAAAAGAAGGGTTGATATTTTCAGTGTTACTAATGCTGGATTGTTTTCATTGAACTGAAATCCTGAAATAATTTGAAAATTCATTGTCTTTGGAAAAGATCAATAATGAAGGTTTCAAAACACATCCATTCCATTGTAATAGAAATGTTTATAATCCTTGCGAGATTTAATCTTCTCACTGAATGAAAAATGCGTCTTTCTTCAGGTTGAGCAATTGATTTTTACATTGCGAATAGTTATCCAAACCATCTTACCAGTTTTGAATGACAAATGACCAGCAGGAAATTACTTATACATTGATACACGAAATATTGAATTATTTTCAAAAAACTATTGCAAAGTTTTCGGCAGAGAAACAGCACCCAAACTTAAACTAATGAACTTGGACATCAGCTGTCAGATATAATTCAATATTCGGATATGGTTTAATATCCGACATGGCGTTAGCCAGAGAAACGATTTCATTTCATTCCACATTCTCATGTTCTACCCGTACCTATATGTTAGTTTGAGTAACTGCAATATTTTGGAGTAGATAATGAAGGAATATGAGTCAACCAGCAGTAAAATGATTATTAAATTTGCTCGTTATTTTAATTAGTAGAAGTTGAAAGACGATATTATATATAAAAAGGCATGTACTGGATTTGAACAAAAAATATTGAATTTTATTTTCTATCATAGTTATATTCAGTTAATACCTCAATTTTTTCAATAAAAGTGAAGTAGATTACTAGTAGACTAGCAGAAAAATTTGAAACGCAACAAACTATTGACTTTCGTATCTCGGACGAAAGGTCAAATAAAAATTATTCGATTACAGAATAATCAACTCAGTTATATGGCAATGTAATAACGAATTGAGACAATAATCATTGATGCTTATGTGAATCTGTTAATACTTCAATGATATTGAACGATGGATTGAGTTTGAGATTTTTGAATAAAATTGTCATCATGTTAAAGTGCATGTTGTAAAATTGTAAGCGAAGCTATTATGGAAGTATTTCTTCTCAATTCTAATGAAATATTGTATCTACAACGGAAAATCTGAAAGAGTATTGAATTATCCATTCATAAATTTAGTTATCTTGTTCAAATATCAAACAGAACCATCAATCAATATCATTATGATTTTTTGTCAAAAACCAGCTTATTTATCTCAGCACTGATAAAATATTCATTTATTATAGATAAGTTCACATTTCCAATTTTTCACCATCTCAGTATCGTTCAGTCTGACACAAACTTTCAATCGGAATGAATGTGAGTGGTTTGAAAAAAATTAATTTGTTCCTTTTGACGGCAGCTGTTGTAGTTTTGTTGTTTCTTATCAGATATTCAATAATGATGAACAGAGTAAATATTGGAGAAGTACCTGTTCTGTTTCACATTGAGAATGTTGCAGAAACAACTTTTTTTGGTGAAATGGGAAAACCGGTGATCCTTCGAAACAATATGTCAAAAATTATTACTAAAATGGTAGAGAATGGTTGGCGTCATTATGGGTTCAACCAATTCGTGAGCGATTGCATAAATGTCCACAGGTCATTGCCAGATCCCAGAGATGAATGGTGTAAAGCGCCTCGTAGATTCATGGCAGAACTTCCTTCTACATCTGTGATTATTTGTTTCCACAACGAAGCCTGGTCAGTTATTCTGAGATCGATTCATTCAATACTGGACAGATCGCCCGACTATCTGCTTAAGGAAATCATCCTAATTGACGACTTTTCAGATACGGAACATCTTAAACAAAATTTAGTCGAATACTGGGAAAATAACCCCAAATTGAGGATTTTCAGAACCTCGGAGAGGTTGGGTCTTATGAAAGCTAGATTGCTTGGAACATTCCATGCGAGAGGAGAAGTTCTCACATTTCTGAATTCACGTGTAGAGTGTGCTCCTGGATGGTTGGTGCCACTTCTAGACCGAATTGCACGAAATCCCAAAACTGTAGTATCTCCAAAAATAGATGTTATTGACCCCGACACCTTGGAGTTCTCATACGGATCTGATGTCTACATATGTGGTTTCAACTGGAATTTAATGGCTATCCAACATTCAATTTCTGAAAATGAACAACGAAAATCCAACCATTCTGCTGAGCCTGTTAAAACTCCAATAATACCACATGGTTTGTTCAGTATAAATAAAGCATTTTTCCTCCTGCTGGGTACATATGATGAAAGCTTCGAACTGAGTGGTGCAGAAAACCTCGAACTGTCTCTGAAGACGTGGATGTGTGGGGGTTCTATAGAAATTATTCCTTGTTCCCATGTTGGTTACATATTTCGAGAAACTCTTCATTACACGTCTAAATTCTTGACCGAAGTTCGGCACCAGGATCTTACACGTGTGGCTGAAGTTTGGTTGGATGATTATAGTGATTACTATTACAAGAATAATCGAAAAAAATACATTGATCGTGAGTATGTGCGTAGAAAAAAGTTACAAAGAAAATCATTGGGGTGCAAATCTTTCAAGTGGTATATAGATAATGTTTATCCAGAGTTGCCTCATACATAATCTGCGGTATTGATTCTATTGCAATATTGAAACTGTTAACACATCAGTATAGATATAGGTAAAAGAAAATATTTGACATTTTCTCACAGTATTGAGACTTGCTGGATTTCGGGGTCGACATTGAATTGAAGTTAACGAGCAACAAATTATGTGATATATCTGTTCTGAATTTTTTCGTCGTTGTTCAAATTGTAGTGAATGCGTTTCGAAATTGCTGAAACTTTCGACAAAAATGAAAAAATTAGAAGCAGTCAACATCAGAATGTACGACATAAGCTATATCCTAGAAAGTGTTTGAATTTATGTAAACTTGCATTTGAACAATCATCTTTGAAAGACAAATGATACTCAAACTTGTATAAACTTCTGAATACCTGAATTTTGTGTCATGTTCAGGATATTGCGTTATTATTATCAATAAATTTTTCTACACAGGTATCTACCTCTTCTGGTTCTGGTTATTATCGTAAAATGAAATTATAGGCGTAACTACACAGTCATGTATTTTTAGTTTGTAATTTCTGCTGTAGAGAGAAAAGTTCTAAGATTCATGACCTAATACCACTTATAAGTACTATAGCAGATAGAATCAGAGCAACTCTTTCGCTCTCTTGTATTACCAGGTATCAATATATTTAAAATTGAACGAATATTTTGCCAAAACATAAGCTGTAAATTATTCTAGTCGCAACTGAAATTGTGATGATCATGTGCCTTTGAAATGGGTTGATTTTGAATACCTATATAATCTGAAATTATTCCTAAACAGTAAAATATTTCATCAATAAAAAAGAAACTATGTATTATATAGGATTATTCATTGCTGGTGATTTCCCATGCTTTCATAAATAAGTCCATAAATATGTCCATGAAATATCCAAACCTGGTGAACAAAAATCATATGGTCATTATGTTCACACGAACATATTCATTAAGGAAAATTATTTTTCACGTTGAATAAAACAAACTGTGAATTTTTCTCCCCTCAATCGATCAGTTTAAAACCTGTGCTTAGGCTCGCACTTCCCATTTTTCTTGAAAGATCATTTCCTAATATGTATATGCCCGAGAATAATCGCTTCAGAAACTCCTGAATTTCTCAAAAACTTCCTGAATAATATTTTGTTCGAGTTGAAACATACAGAGAGTTTCTTTTTCGAAATAAAAAAATATCGTAATGATAGCAGGTAATCAGATAAAAATGTTGTTCAAAGAATGTGTTTTTTCTGCTTATCAGTGGAGTGTGTGATATTGACAAAAAATATACCCAAAGTAATAAAATTTAATGGTTGTGATGGAATGTCCTTCAGAAATACCTGAAAGTAATTGAAAAAACAATAGGTTTCAGTTGGACCTTCTTCTCAAAAAAAGTTCATGAAAAGTAGTTCTCAGATTATTCCGACAGAAAAACACACAGACACAGAAAAAATTAAATACAGTCAAGAAAATATCTATTCCGAATTTGAATTGATTTCAGGAACTTCCAAGTGCTAGACAAACATCTGCAATGTAATTCAATGTCCGTACTGTTAAAAGTTAGGGAAATATTCGTTCTCCAGCAGGCTTTCACCAATATTTCTTTGAAGGAAAACAGAAACGATGGTATTTCATTCGAAACATTCATTTTCTTTCCGACTCAGTCATAAGACTGATTATATGTTAGAACTGAAAGAAGCTTCTGTTTCTGAATTTGGCGCCGCCACTGAAATAAACTCGTCGCATAGTTGTAGGGCGTAAGAAAATAGCCTTATTTCGTTCGCCAGCGCTATTTATTGGTTTATATAAAAAACTTTTTGTAATTACAGGCGCACTCGTTTCGGTCTTATGAAAAACAACAACAAACTAGCAGCTCTCAGAGCCTAATTTATTATACCTATTCAATTCCATTAAAATGAATGCATTGCAAAACAGTGCTTTTTCTCTCGTAGTCGGTAGCTGTTTCCGACACAAGGAATCATTATTTATACCAGAGAATCCGATTACCGAGAAAGAAAGAGTGATGACATAATTTCATCTCGGTTCGAGAAAGACTTCAAAATACAGACAAAAAAGTAATCACATTGAACGCACTTATCGATTATTGGTATACCGTTCACACCTTTTTCAATTGAGTGAGGTGAGTGGAAGCATTAGTATTATTTTATATGATTTTTTTCATATTTCTTCATCTACCAATTGAACTTGTTGAGAACGCGATAGTGAAAGTACTGACCATATCCTGCTCTGTTTCATAATTAGTGAAACCTCTGTACTTCTTTCATTAGGTTATATCAGTTTCCTTACTTATGAGTCTGAAAGTGGCAAAATATGGAGATATCTTCATGATTTTATATCAAACTTCACCCGATTTGAAATTTTATTGTTACACAAGGAACCCAAAAGAATATCAAATACAAGATGTAGAATGTAGACTTTACAAGTATAATGGATAGTGTAAGTTTACAGTTCCTTGAAGTTATAAAACAATAACTTGTTAGTCTTGGGCTGTCAAGTATAATATCTGGTCTCTTATACCAAGAATTATTGTTCAGATGTTCAGTTATTCTCCACGATGCAACACTTTGGCAATTCTTTGACACAAATACTCTATAAAGACGCTCTTTGCTTTCCTTCGATCTTACTTGTCAGGTGTTCAAATATCCGGTGATCCTGGAGGCTATTCGAAACCGTCTCCTATTTTAATCCAGTGCTATGTAAAATATTGATCGGAATACTGACGATTGATCAAGACATTATGAGGAGGCGAATGTTCTTTACGAGGTTTTTTTATATGACGTTATTAACATTTTCTCTCGAAAGCTATTAGGTTGCGTTGGAAAGACACAATCGATAATCTAACAAACAAGATATTTCTTGACCCTTGATCCCATTTGAAATTTAGGTGTTGCATTTCACCCAGTTGAAGGGCTGAATGTGACAAGGTTGTAAAATTGAAAAAATGTGATATTGAAAATCGTCAACTGGAACTGTTTGAAAAATCGCGTCAGTCATCTACAGATGCTTCTTTGAAGTGCAAAACAGGAGAAGAAAACGTAAGGAAAGAACAATTTTATTGCACAGAATAACCTCTCCTAATCTATTTGTACGCTAAAAATCTTGGAACTTGGTAAATTGATTTCAAAATATTTTTCATCTTGGAAAATTATATGGGGTTTCCTCTTTATTTTTTCTGTACATAAAAATCTGAAGAAATCATATGTGAATCATTTATTATTCACGATTGAATTTTATTGGATATCAAAGCCTGTTACTGATTCTCAGCGTAGTATTATTAATTCAAGAATAGAAGTCTGTAAATACACTTTTGTCAATGATTAAATTGAATGTCCCCTATTTCTTAAATCTTCGAATATATTTTTTACCCATTTCGGATTTAACATTCACAGGCAATTGAAGTTCATGTTTTTATATTTTTCATAAATAATTGAACCTATGAAGTTGAATGATGAGTTTATTGTCAGTATGAAAGTGTTTCATTCGAAAACATAAACATAAACAAATTCAGATATATGAGATTCGCATATATGTATCAATTGGCGGAGAGATGAGAAAAAATGAACTGGGCTAAGTTGGCTCAGTTGGACAAGCTTTGGACAGAATAGTAAAAACTGAAACTGATATCTCGTATGCTCATAAGAGAGATTATGATAAACAGGTTTGTTGGACAATCTGAATGATCCATTAAAAATCGTTTTGAGAATCACTCGATTTCGTAGACATAGGTCCAGTGTTGAGTCAAAACGATCCAGTCCCAGATTAGATTGAAGGGAAGTTCATTGACAGTTCATGAGATGGCAACATTCAACAAATATTTATCATCAAAAATAATATGAACTGAGTTGAAGTCAAATGATGATGGTGCACTTTCAATATGGAAATTTCATCTCAGCTCTACATTTTTTTCGATGATTATTTTGAATTTCAGCATTTAGTGAATGCCTTGAAACCTCAATTCACTCCGTAATGATTCAATTTGTCTACATTTCGTTGCTGGACGTTCGAAGCGAGGTCATTCTTGCGTGTAGCTAGTAATTCAGACTTCAACTGCTATCGCCAATGTCCGATTGAACTTTCTTTAATTCCTCTGATCAATAAGCTGGCTAATCATTTCTTTACGTTAATGTGATACAAATTGAACTTTTGTTCTCGTTGGAGAATTTAAATGACTGTGCGAATACCTCAAAGGAATATTTGTAATTCTGAGAATTGCTGGAACTGCTTGCAGGAAGGTTCAGTTGAAATAGTGGAATGGAATAATGAGATTTCATGGTATGCTCGTTGAAAGAAATTGTCAAAATCTCCACGTTACTTTTCTAAACAATTATATGAACAAAAATTACTCAATATTGAATACTTTGATGATCGACTGAATTCTTTCTACTCTGTATATCATCTCAAATATCAAAATCATGAATAAGATGTGGATTATACCACATCATGAAATTTCCAGAAATCCTACGGAACAGTTCAATCAATTTTTGCACAAGAAAATATCTTCATTTAGGAAAATATATTATGTGGGTTGAAAACTGACGTTTGAATAATTTTGTTGAATAGCTAGGGCTCGCATGATATTATTCAATGAATATAATTTTGAGGATCACAAATATTAGAATAGAAAATATATAAAAAGTATTGAATTTGAATTTTTGAAGTTGTACAATATACAGATTCCTACATTGTTTGAAAGTAATACGAGAGTAATGATAAAACAACATTGCCTAAGCGATAATTAGACCAGACTCATTATACGGTTGTTATAGTTGGTGTTGTCTACCCTTCTCAGTTTTTTTGTACCGTGTAATAAAACTATGACTTATTTTTCCACTCGCTCCTACTTTCGAACTAACTATCCGGTTTCAACATAATGTTGGGGTTTATTACAGAAGAAAGTTTAAGATTTTCCAGACTCTATATTCACAAAACAATGATACATTTTGAAATAATTTGTTGTTACAAATTTATTTACTTCACAAATCAACTAAATATAGTTGTCAGGCGATGTCAAATATCTGGGAGTGATATTAGACCCCAGGTTGACAATAACTCAATACATGGAAAGAGTGAAAATGAACGCAGCGGTAGCACTGATGGTGATTGAACATGATCACGGAAAGCTATGAGAGTTGTAACCAGACATGATGTTGGTTGAACTCATGATAATATATTTGCATGTATGAATTATACTCAGGTTTTTTTACAACAACAAACTGTTATTTCCAACACCTTGACACGTATTTCAATCACCAAGTGATCATTTTTTAAAAAAAGATTAAATTTTCTTGTATAACGTATCGAACGGTCTCAACAAAGTTCATATTTTGTTTTGTTGGCAAACTCTACGATATGACGGTATTTTATTTTTTTTCCAAAATGTCCCCCTCTTTATGAGCCGTAGCCCTCAGCGATCATTTCTATTCGTCTTGACTCTAAATTTTCATTTCATTTCAACATCAACGGTTATTTTTATCACTTAGCGGTATACGAAAATGTAATTAAGTTTGTATGATCTTTTCATGTATACATAAAAATATAGAAACATCTCAAAATCTAGATGTTCCTATACTACCTTTGATAACAGTTCTCCTAACAGTGAAACGGTAATCAATAAGTATGCACATCACATCGAGGAAGCATTATAGACGGAATGGCTTCCCGACATTGCAGTTTCGTTGTTCATGGAAAGTTGTCCTGACAAGGTGGTACTAACTTCTGTCAAACTATTGTAACAATTTCCGCACATAAAGTCATTAGTTCATTACGGCATACCACTGATTGAGGAGAAATACATTATTCTAAAATTCTTACATGAAAAAGTCATAGTATGGCAAAACAACTGTATTCGTTTTGTTTCCTATTTCTTTGGAAATCTTGGCAATGCATGAGTACAGAGAATATACTGTACTTGAGATATATTCATTCTTCATTTTCTTTCACGAGCAAAATGATTGTGTTAACATTATGGACAGAGAAGGCGCAAAGATTATTGATAACAATATCCTGGTTTTTTGTAATCGTAACGGAATGTTCTTCAATATCCATTCCCATTATTATCATCGTTATTATCCACTTTAATTCATCATTATTATCATTACTTGTTTATGAGTTATTCGTCTCAGATCATTATAACATTCACGGAGAACAAATATAGTGGCTTTGACCAGGAGTATGTTAGCCTCTACCATATTTTATGTATAAAAATATATGTGACAGTCATATTCATCATCTGAACAACAATTATATGTTCACTCATGAACATATATTTATTTCAAAAACATTGAATATATCAATTTCTTATTATATTTCACACTACAAATTTAAATATTTGTTGAAATACGATATTGTAAATTCTAAAATAGTTAAACATCAATGAAAGAATTTTTTTTTGAAAACGAAATAAATTGTCACCATTGCCAGATGATGCAATACTATTTGTGGGGAAATTGTATATGAATACAATTTTTTTGAAAGATGGAAATTATTATATCAAGCAAAAAAATTGAAATTACAATGGAATAAAATACTCGTTAGGACAACAAGAGTATTGTTCCGAATTCTTGGGGTTCTTGTTGAATACTCTTCGTGGGCAAAACAATAGCAGAATCAACACTCCTGGGTGCTCTGGATTGAATGATTCCGTACAGTCTGGGCCAATAAGGTAATCTCCAAGTATTTCAATCCACACTTGAGAGATAATTGTATTTGAAAAATGTGTACAGCATTTGGTTAGGAGTCTTGCTTCGTCGATAAACAGGAATCGGTTTTGAAACTGTGGATTTTGAAAACGGCTTTAGAAAAATAAACGAAATGAGTAGATACGCGATGAAAAGTTGGAGAGGATGAGTGCCTGATACCTTCGAATGTGGTAAAAAATTTATCAATTAAAAGTTTGCATACCAGAACATGAAGAATGCTTATCGTCATCGTTACTTTTCGCACAAGTATCGTCCAAATACCGTCATTTTACCGTATCATCAGTACTTACTTGTACGTTGAAATAGTATTTTCGTCATTTCAGTACAAAAAAACATTACAAAATGAACCTTGATACTAGTCTATTTTATCATTTATTGCGTGCATACGGGTGATTTTGAATTCAGTGTTGTTTCTATTAGGTATTGTTGTCAATATTGATAGAAAATAATTGAGTGACAAAATTGTTTCACTTTACAAAAAAGATGATAACATTCAATGGAGTCTTTGAAGTAGTCCACTAGATACTCGTTAGGACAACAAGAGGATTGTTCCGAATTCTTGGAGTTCTTGTTGAATACTTTTCGTGAGCAAAACAATAGCAGAATCAATACTCCTGACCGGTCTGGATTGATTGATTCCGTACAGTCTATCTCGTCTTGTGTTTGTAAATTTTTCGCTGGAAAAATCCTCAATTGTTTACTTTGTAGTAAATGTTCGAATGTGAATGTCTGGAACTTCAACTAGCCTTTTCTAATATGACTAATAACCAGTCCGTACAAAGATTGTTGTTAAATCATCTGAAAATGGAACTTTCAACAGGCGATGATAGACTGCATTGCCAAACGTGCGCTAAACTAACTAACTGTTATGAGGAAACAAGTATAGCTGAGGCATCAGTCAATCTGTCAGTCAATCTGATAATAACGCCGATGATCTTCAAACAGGATTCAACCTCTGACGGAAGCACCAAACTTTTACGAAGGTTCGAAATAGATGAACACTTCAATCTAGCAGACCACTATTATACTATTCATGCAGACATTGTTCACTGTGGTCCTGGTGTTGAACTTGGTAATTATTACACCTTGGTCAAAGACGAAACGGACCGGTTTAAGTTTGACGATATTCGTGTCACGGAGTATTCTGGCGATTTATTGAATCTATTGGAGCCTCTGGAGACACTCTACGTATTTTATGAGACAGAGAACATTGGCACATCAAGATCTTCAGATGATATGGTGCTGCAGGTTTTTCCTGGTTTTTCTGCAGCTGGAAAAACAAATGCGCCACTGGAATCAATGGAGTCGCCCCGGAACGCCAATTAATTTTTGTTGTTGTTTTATAATTTCATGATTTATAATGAATTAGAAACTATCT
>WOGO01004248.1:0-13456 GCA_015342085.1 Leptinotarsa defecta | reverse complement strand
GCCACTGTCAACTAAGGAAACACCTGCATAATATGGGGCCAGTGGAAATACCTCTATGCAATATGTGTGAATAGGAAGATGAAATTGTCAGGCATGTCCTATGGCAGTATCCGGAGTAATTGTCAATAAGAGGATGTATGTTCGGTGAGTCTAAGCCTACACCTGCCAATATAAAGGAGATGTCTCCTAGTGACCTCTCAACCTTTCTGGAAAGGTAAGGATAGACGGTGATCTAGGAGGACCAATCCTCGGGAGGATGTACAATGGGTCACATGTGGCCTAAGTGCCGTGGGCCTACACTCACCCTTCCTACTCTATAGATACAGATACAGAACTCCTGATTTCATATCTACTTATTGCCCTCCGACTTGAATGTTCATAAAGACTGTTAGTCATATTTTTGGTCTCGTTGTTAAGTTTATGTGTTTTCCAGATATTCTGAAAACCCTCAATGACACTTCATCAGTATTTACATTCAAAATTACCTTTAATTTTCATTCCAAATAATTCCAGAATAAGTTAGGCTTTTGTTCGTTAAACTTCATGTACTCCATTGTATTCTATTTCGTCAACTATGATAACGCTACTTATGTCATGGAGTCTCGGTAGTCGAGTGGCTGCGATATGGATATTCGTGGAAGTATTTTCCAGAAATTTACTTAGAAGACCACTTTCGGAATTCAGTAAGTGGAATTTTCTACTCTCACTATAACAATGACTTCTTTATTCAAGAACCCTTCACGTAATATCTCCCATTAGGAATATGAAATAACTCTTAGTTCACATCGTTTCATACATTTGATACTTGAATATAAAAAAAAGCGGGTGTGCTTCAGACCACCGATATTTGAATTATTATGGGTATAAATTAACATTTTTGAATAGATTTTGTACTGTTATTCATTATTCTCATTATCGGATACATCAGTGATTACTGTAGTTGAAACCAAACCATTATTTCAACATCTCGACACGAGTTTTTATCACTAAATGATCCTCTTCAAAAAATAATGGAAGATTCGCAAGATCTTACTAAGTTATTTCAAGAATAAGAAATTAGTCAAACGAATGTTTTCAGGATCCTTCATAAGCACAAATTTCATCTATTCAAGATAAGACTAGTTCATGAATTGAACGAAGATGATTTCGATAGACGTATCGAGTTTTGTGAAAGTCTTACTGAACGGATCAACTTACTTCAGGATTTCTTGTATTAAATTTGATTTTTGTGAATATACGTTTAGTTTGTATGGAGAGGAGAATCGGCAAAATTGTCGATATTGGAGTGATACGAATCCTCATTTATACCGTCAAGTTCATATCCAGCGACCTCAAAAACTGAGAGTTTGGGCAGGAATTTCAGGTGACCACATCATATGACCATTTTTATAGATGACAATACGACTAGTGATAAATATTTGGATATGTTGAAGAATCGAATGATACCGCAATTGAGGAGGATATAAATTTATTCGAAAACGGACAAGATTTTCAGTAGAATGGTGCACCCCCCATTATGCAGCTTCAGTGCTGAAATTTTTGGACGATTATTTTCTTGGTCCCTGGATTGGAAGAAGATGTCCTACGGAATGGCCACCAAGGTATCCGGATATCACCCCTGTAGATTTCTTTCTGTGGGATCATTTGAACCCTGAAGTATATGTATGCGATAGAATCAACAACATTAGAAGAATATCATGATGCATTACAAAGAAATAACTCCTGAAATTCTCAACCATGTGAGGGCTGCAATAAAAGCTCGCTCTTACTATTGTATGAAAATTGGTGGGAATGTTTTTGAATTTTGAACATTTACTATAAACATTTCTTTCCTTCTCATTGTCCAGTCATCAGATTTTGATTAAAGAATTATTAAAAAATATCTTTTTCTGATTCATTGCTTCCGTATTTATCTCTAAAATGAATATTCCAAAATGTTGTCTTCTGTATAATTGTTGACCTGCTCTTTTATTTTTTCTGCAAGTCTTTGTTCCAAAAGTTATTCAGGGTGGCTCGTTTTTAACACAAATAATTTGTAGTTCCCGAACCATAAGCTTCAGATCATATGTTTTATACTTTGTTGAAATCTGCTCATCATGGAGCATCTGATAATGCGAAACAATATATGGTGATTCACCAAAAAAAATGGTGATATGCTCTGAGGGTGCGATAGGGGAAGTAACATCAAATGTAAATGTGAATATGTCAAAATTTATCCCCTTGTATACTATTGTTGACGTGTTTTTTTTTATTTTTCCTGAACTCATTGTACCAAAAGTTATTCGGAGTGGCTCGTTTTGAATGGAATGCACTGTATATTCAAACTGTGAAACTACTCACATGCTCTCAACAATGTAAGTAAAGACCCTTCTTTCGTATGTATGCCTACGAAAGCTCTTAAATGGGAAGCTTGTAGAAGTACAAAAGGACTTTGATGTTTCGTGGCATTTTTCGAGAGTGAAGTCGTCGAGGGTTACTTCAGTTTCTAACTAGTGAATGCTCACTTCTCGCAGAAAACTAGTAAGGATAAGGTTAATTAATACATAAAATTGCCGACTGAGAAATTGAGTACTTAATCGAAAAGCAAGAGTCGATTTCTTCGTTTGACGTAGTGATTATGTTTTCTGAACCACTGAAATGAAAATATGAGAACTTGCAGGCTCCTTTGTTGTATATGAATGAGTTAATTGAATGATTGTTTCATTTGATAAATTGACTAATATCCAATGGAATTTTCAATATCCATGATAAAATTCTCACCAAGGTAGGATGGGAATTGGTGATAGGTAGGAAGGTTTAAAGTGATTGGATCTATTTGACTCACCACGTGGGTTTATTGTGGCTGAACCTATCTGAACTCGACTAAATGAATCCATTTTCCTAACGGAAGTTGATGATCGACTGTATTGTCAAACATGCGCCAAACTCACTGACCATTACAAGAAAACAAATATAACTGAGGCACCAGTCAATCTAATAATAACACTGATGATCTTCAAACATGACTCAAACTCTGACGGAAGCACCAATTTCTTACGAAGGTTCGAAATAGATGAACACTTCAATCTAGCAGACCACTATTTTAATCTTCATGTAGTCATTTTTCACTGTGCTTCTGGCGTTGAATCTGCTTATTATTACGACTTGATCAAAGACGAAACAGACTGGTTTAGGTTTGACGATAGTCGCGTCATTAAGTGTTTCGGCGATGTGATGAATTTATTGGAGCCAACATTTTGTTGTTGTTGTTTTATAATTTCATAATTTGTATTTTGAAAGTGTTATTCCTCATTGAATGTTATTTACTTCATTTGTTATTTGAAAATCATGTCATTGCAAGCTTTACACTAAATAGTTTTACGAAAACGCAACACGTCTTTCGGTATGCAATAGCTTTTTCATGCAATACGTGTTGCGTTTTCGTGAAACTGTTCAGTAGACGTGTCACAATAAAGTGTTTTTGAATACGTTATGGATTTTCATCAACAATCAGCTGATTTCATTACATACTTCGTATGGTGAGTGATTTTCCAGATCAATTAGCAAAAGTGGACTCAAATGCTGAAAACCTGATCCGGTCTGTGACAGGGCGGGCACATAGTACGTGCTTCAGGTACTACCACAGCTGAGGTTGTCAGACAATGGTACATTACCTCAATCTAGCGATGGCCTGATCGGCGGTCATTCTGCTATTACCTCCGTCAGATGAACAACATAAATTATTGGAAAGTAGGTCTCGTGTGACACATTTGAAGAAGATGCTCTCCCATGGCTGCAGTGTACTAACTGTACTCACCAGCAGGTCTTGCTCTCCTAATACCCTGTAGCCATCTTGGCCTAATTGCGCAGCTTTGAAACTTCGTTGAGGTTGTCAGATATTGAAGTTCAAAATTCTTGCCCTAATGTCCTCTGCAACATTCTCATATGGCGGCATCTATACGTCAGCTATTTCTGACGCTATATCAAATTCAGCTATGCATGTGGTTTTCGTTTCTGGTTTGGGTCAACAGCTGTTGGAGCATAAGCGTTTGCAGGATATGCTCAGAGAAAAATTATGACAGTTGACGTCGTTCAGTTGACATCCATTTTCTCTGTATACTCAGTTTCGAATTTGCAGTAGAGTAACGCTTCCTACCACGAGAGGGCGCCCAGTATCTCAAAACTTCTGTTAGTGACACTATCATACATCCTCTCGGCATCATTGAGAGGTCTCGCCTCCACATATGATAGATCGCTAGGGATTTTCTCAGAGCTGTAATGAACTTTCTTAGATGGATTGGAAATTTCCGTAATTGTTATATATTCCCAACTTTGAAATATGTTGGTTCTGCGATGTCATTCGATGACTTATGCTCTGATAGGTAACAAAGCGGAACCAGTGACAAGTCTTGATAATGTCATCTGAGATGGTGGTTAGTCGCTGTTCTTTGAACAACTCGCAGCGGGTGAACATCCGGAATAATTTCAGACTTTGTCTCTTACAGATTGCCTTCAGGCACAGTGATAATAAGCTAATTTTTTCGGCTTGGACATTCAATTTTTCTAGTCTCTGTATGTGAATTTTTTCTGAAACAATATATACAGTTCTGTTGATCTACATATCCATAATGAATAAACGTGGATTCAATGGAAAACATTTCAGGGTCCTGTGATGAGTTTGCCGATATTTCGTAAAAATTCATAACGATACTTCTCTGCAAAGGTTAGTATCAATAAGGCCAACTTCATGATCATAATTAAGTACTTTGTTATTTCGTATAACTTTCGTTGTAGAAAAAAAAGTTATTGAACAAATTTCAATGTTCAGTATTTATAGTAATAACAAGACCTTCATGATGAATTTGATGCGTGAATAGAAAAAACTGAAACAAAAATCACCGATTTCAACCCAGTGAATACTATCCATATCAGTTTTCAGTGAGAATGGTGAAATTTATGATGATTACGATCTGATGATTATGATGATCACAAGACACATTCAATATCTTTCTCCACACAGTAAACCACCACAATATGTCTTTCAAAAATGTAACCCACTGAGCATATCATAGCATGCTATTGTAGCAGAATAGCTCGTCCATTAATTTGTCCATCACTGCTCTGTCAGTTCTTCTGCAGTGCTCAAAAACTACTCTAGAGTTTCTGGCATTCGTGAGTATATTATCAACGTTCTGTTACTTTCCGAAAAAAATGTTATTATAAATTGTCTGGACAACCACATCGATGAAGTTTGAACTAAAATGATAAATTGTTGGGTTTCAATCTTTTTAGTTTCTTTCCCAACATTTTTGTACACAAATTGATTAATATGAATAGAAAATTGGTTAATATCATTTCATTTCTCATTATGTCAAAGTGGCAACAAATGACTAATGAATATGTTAGAGGTGTTTTTTTCCTGCACATCTAATGGCTCAGTTGAATACCTCCCTTGATGACTCAAACATCAAGGAATGGGAGAAAACTTCCAAATTCCATTTCATGATGTTTCAGTCGTCAACTAAGCCATTAAGTGAACTGAAAGAAAACATTTATAGATCGATACCTATGTAATGGATTCAACCATCATCCAAAACAAAAACGAATAGTCATCAACACACTAGTGAACCGAGCTTTGGGAATATGTGAAAAAAGGTATGTTGACGACAAAATGAAATACCTTACAACTGTGTTACAAGCGAACGCCTACGACAGAGAAAAAGAGAAACAAGGGTGAAGTTCAACCCCAAGGCACTGTCTATCTGCCATACATAGAAGGTGTCACCAACCAAATCGGGAAAATTCTAAAAAAGAGAAAATTAACACCGTCTTCAGAGCAACGAAGGAAATATCGGAGTATATGAGATCAGCAAAAGACAGCAGAGGTCCATTCAAATCAACGGGAGTTTACAGGATTCCATATAACTGTGGTAAAGTCTACATCGGTCAGACGAAAAGAAGCATAGGTACCCGCCTAATCGAGCACAAATGGAATTGCCCATTGGGATCTACCGAAAAGTCTGCCGTCGCTGAACATGCATTGTCCAAAGGGGAAGACAAGATCGAAAATACCAAGAGGCTAGCAACGTCGAATGATTGTTCAACAACATAAAAATACACAAATAGCAAAAAACTCCAACAGAAAGGAAGAGAAAACAATCCACCAAAAATCTAGCACACAGAAGCGCCAAAAAGAAGCCAAGTAAACCAAATCGGACGAGAATTATGCGCGAAGCCGCCATTATAGAAAGTGCGCGAAAAATCAGCAATGGAAATGACACGGCAGAAATGAGAACTGCACTTTTACTTGACACGTCAAGAAGAGTACTTCGACTATGCTACTGAAGATAACTGCCGCAGTTAATGTCAAAACGTTTGAAGATTGTACATGGCAAAACCCGGTAACCAACCAAAACATTAGCTTACTGCTCGATGTTTCAGAAAACATTTTTTTCCATTTCCGAAACCTGAAATTCACTCTGAAAACTTCTCCTTAAAATCTGTTATAACTAGTTCTTATGATATACGTGAAAAAATGGAATGTCCCAATATATGCGATGGTCTACATGAATAAGTACTCAGTTGAGGTTCATATTTTTGCTATCAACATCTGTTCTTGGTATTGCAACCAGGTGTGATCCATTTTTATAGAACTGTTCGAAATACACTTGTTGCTGAAAAAATATATGCTGATTCTTGAAGTTTTTCAATTTTTTCATGAGTTCTTTTAGTGATGATTTTTGTTTCACTTCATTCTATAGCGTGATCACCAGATGATTTCAGACTATGCTCTCCTATCCACGATCCTGCTTCCTGTCTTCTCCTTATAAATTCACAATGTTCATTTTTTTCACATCTACGTATCTTGAGATTTCATCCATACAACTTTTTCTGCAGAAACAAGGTATATTGTAGATACAATGTTTTATTTTTTCAATCGTTGAATTCGTGTAAAAAAGGAATCTCAAAGTACTGGCTAGTTCTGAAGTTGTTATAAAATTATGTATATAATCGATGCATTTCAATTTCTCCAACAACCCTGGGAAATAAAATATGACGTTAGTTATGAAGTATATGTATTGTTGACAAAATGATTGAGGCTTTCGCGGACGAGGTTTTCAGTGTCCTTATTTTTGGAATTTTTGAAATTTCTTCCTGAAGTTTCGCTGACGCGAGTGGCTATCTTCTTCAGAGGTTCATTTGTGATGATTGTGAAATCTGTATATGTCGTGAATTGCTTTCACCAACTTCATTGAGAGCTCTTTCAAAAAACTCCATCAGAAAAATACTTTTGTTTTGCATTATAACTATAAGAAGCAGACTGTCTTCATGAACTATATTTTCCAAGTCATTTTCCGTAATTGCTTCATTCATTTTGAAAATATATTGGTGAAATAATTACCAGCTGAGTATATACTCCAATCATTTCATTCCATCGGCAATCGATTCTCTCAGAATTTAATTATAGGATCTTAATGTGGATCCGTATTTCCATTACTATTTGATGCAATTAGCTAAGCGAGCTTCCTCTCCAGTACCACTAAGATGCAAGTCTATATCAGTTATATATTATTCTCGGCACGCTGTTCGGACTAGAGAATAACGAGGATCAGACAATCTCCAATCAAATTAGAACGTCCCAATTGTTTGAATAGCGTTCAATATTGCAAATACATGCAGGGACTGAATAAATGGAAACTGTAATACATCAGTCCAATCAGAAGTAATATTCAAAAGACTATTCACAAATTTCGAAATATGCAACCAAACATTTTGGTAAGTTGAATCGACTTGGATAGTTATTTATTTAAATAGTCAGTAACGATTTATTTGAACATACGTACAATGTTCCTCATTACATGTTTGAGATCCTAACTTCTAACGTTTCGAAATATCAACAAATTTTAGTCTTTGAAACTTGGATTATGCATGAAAAATTGATACGAGAAGGGAATTACTCAAATAATGAAAATGAAAAGTGATTTCAAATGAAAGTTTTTGTATAAACAACCTGTTTTGAGATATATGGACAAATTCTGTAATACAATGTAGAAATAACACAAATAGACAACACATCTTCAGATGTTATTATTGGTATCTCCGTTATGAAATAATTTCCTTTAGATCTCTCCTATTCACATAATTGTATCCCGGCAGACACAGTACCCGTGAGAAGGCAATATCAAACTTCTTCATAACCTTCCAAAGTATTTTGGGTTGGCTTATCATATCAATGTAGTCGCTAATAAAGTCGCCCCCATTCAGTTCCCACCACAATGAGGAAAACGGGTATTCACATTTCTGTTTATTCCCTATATCAATTGGAAATTTTGTAGTCTGGAAGGTCATCTGGAAAGTCACGAATTTTTCCGGCTCCATTAGTCCCAAAACATCATTGAATTGAATTTTGTTGCCTTTCATAATAACTAACAGGTGGAACGAAGTTTGAACAAATGAACATTTTAAGCAAAAATGTCCCATACTTGCAATCATAATTCATCAAGTTATTCTTTATCATGATAGTTTCAGGTGGAAATTTTGAACCTGACATTCTTCGTAGTGCAACCATCACAGACTGTGTAGGGTTGAGTACTAGGAAATACCTATAGTTTCAGGAAAACTGGCCACTTCTCCAGTTTGGATTGTTTGAAAAACAATTTGTCAAAAACTCTGACACGTTAACAAATAATCCATATTATTGACAGAAAGATATAAAGCAACTCTACTGAACTTAAATGGCAAATTCGAGCAAAACAAGATCCTGAAGAAATTGAAAGTTGGTGTGAAGCGATTCATATGACGAAAGATTCATTAAACACAAAGGAAGAAATATTGAAGTCAATGTTGATGGATCAGGTTTTTTCAGCTCACGTTTTTTGTCCAATGTGGCAAAATATACCATATATGAAATAATTGAAGATGAGTAGGTATTCAATGAAATTGTTTAGAAAATCGGAAGGGAATTTTCAACGAGCATTCTGACGACTAACCCATTGGAAATTTTTGTTGCTATACTGACACTCCTCATTTCAATCATTTGAATTACGACTCAAAATAGTTTATTTCAATCACTCAGAGCTGTTGCACTCATTTTACTCATTCACTATCGCTGCAAATTTTGCTTTTCTTCTTGAATAATTCCCCAAACTGATCTCCTAAATTATCTAATTTCTGTACCACTCAATAGCCTTTTTATACAACAATGGAAAACTTGTGAAGTGTAACCCGTAAGACCATATATTGAGATGACACTAATTTCTTTTCGACATTTGTAGAGTTTCACAGTTCACATTTACCTTCTTTGACCAATGTGATTGGAGGAAATGTTTCTCTTATCTTCTTTCGAGTGAAATAAGATTTCTTTAATGATACCACATCTTGCATTCGAAACGTTTTCATTCAGTATAGATCATTGCGGAAAAGTGAAAAAATAACATCAGTTCTGATTGAAATAAAGAATATCTCAGATTGAATAAGTACAAATCCTCCAGTCAGGTAATTCCTGATTTTAATTGAACTTCAATAAAGTACACTTTTTTCGCTAGCGACTTCAGTTATTCTAAAAAATAATTAACACACTGTGTGGAAGCTATTTTTCGGGTATTTTCAGCCGGTGATCTGCAGATTTCATTCCTGACGTTTCGTCTACCACTGCGGTAGACATTATCAAAGGCGATGTGGTAAAGGTCGCAGTGCTCGAGTTGATATTCCTATTGTTCCGAACACAGTAACTACGATGCTGATATTTGACTCTGATTTTATATTATTAATGATAGGCCTGGTTTGATTTCTCTCAACTGGAATACATAACCTTCAAAGACAGATAGTCAGATTTTATTTTTGTTCGTTTCGTCTTTTTTGCTATTGAAATTATTTCTGTGTAACCGACCTGTGTAAACCGACCTGCAGCAACTAGGAATCCGTATACCTTGGGTGATGCTTGAGGTTCTTTCGGGTCCTCAGCTGTCCTTAGACTTTGTCTGATAGTTTTGTTGGCCTGAATATTGGTTTCACGTTGTATTTCACTGAGATTTTACCAATCCGGTCTGTAACATCCTTAACATAGGGAAGGAAAGCCCTTTCCTTCAATAGCCTACTTTGGCTTTCTCACTCCTGTGACGTATGGTCACTTCAATTTTCCTTCACTGTACCCATTCCTTCTCAAGGTGGTTTTAGTTTTTGTTTGGTAGTAGACGACACGTCATTTATGAAAACCTGCAGACCACAAGGGCAAAAATCCCAGAAAATAGTTTTCACACAGTTATCTCCTACCGTGAAAGTTTATATTCTTTGATTAAATATCATGATATTTTGTGTATAGTGATATTTCAACCACGACCTCCAGCCCTTTCGGTACGCGCAGGTGCCTAGGAATCTGGCAGATCGGGTTGCGCTATGACATATTGATTAATAGCGATTGTTCGTAAACAGGATGATATTTCAATACATTACACTTTGATATAGGTACTTTTCAGTAATTCGAAGTAGAAATTATTGAAAAATTGCCCGGAGTATTTCGTGATAACAAACATTCTTCACAGTTCAAATCACAGTAAATTTAATTAAAAAATCTCTACCGAACGCAATTTTTTCATGTTACTCTGCTCTTACAAATAGTGTGTACATGCGAATCACTCCCAAACTGTTGTACTCGCCATAATTCGATTTATGTTACATACACCACTGGTGGGTATAGCGTATGTTACAATAAAGTTTCCACGATTCCATTAACGCTGCTTTGTCTGATGGAGACTCAGGATCAATGTGAATTCTAATACTTTTTGACGATGTATCGTTCATAAAATTAATTTTCTGTCATTCAGAATGCATGCATTCACGCACAATTTATTTGTATCATTCTGATCTTGGTGCATTCCATTTTTCTGTACTGGCGTTTGAAACTATGAGAAATATCAGATCTACAGAGAATCTCCCGGATAATGTGATAGAGGAGGTAATTTCTGATGAATGAATTTATATATTATGGATTTAGATTTCTAACCATTCTTGAGTAATTTTCATTTTTCCTATGAACAAAAATGAATTGTTTCTGCTACAAAAAATATTAAGCAAAACCGAAGAATGTATTGAATGCTTTTTTGAGAATGAGTAGCAGAATGTTGCTTTTCCATTCAGAGGTTAGTGATTATTTCAAGGGGTTCAAATACTTGTAAGTGATCACAGTTGACAGTGATTCCCACTTCGATGAGAATATTACAGTTTGTGGTGGTCACAACAAGTGATTTGTTTGAAAATCACAAATGAATTATTTTTCAATACAATAATGGACTCACACTGACCAATAATTGCTCATATCCTCGATATGTTCGAACTTCCTTTTATCCGCATCAAAAGAGGCAAAAACATCATCCACGTATCGGATTCAGGACAATGGAAAGTGATCTAGCTCTTTTCTTGCTCTATACCATTCTGAACTAGCTCATGAACAGATAAGTTGTGAAAAAAAAGGCAAAGTATCACCCATGGCCATATATTCATGCTATTTGCAAAAACAGTAAGCACACAATTGATCGCCGGTATATGTTTTTACACTTTTCGAGCGTAGTTTTATTTTCGAAAAACATTTTAGACTGTTTTTTTCTACTCTATCTATCTCAATCAATTCGTCAAATGTATGACAGCAATCTGATTCGTCCAGAATTACAACCTTGAAGCCTTCGTCTGCTTTCATAGAATACATATTTTTCCTCCAATCTTTTAATAAAGTTAATTTTTTTATACAGAAACTGACTAACGTTAATAAACAAACTAACAATACTCCACTAATTTTATTCTCGTGTGTAAATAGCGTTTTCAATAAAATGAAACCACGTTGAATATTCCAATACTATCTATCGAGTCAAAACGCAAATATTGATATATCACACTATCTCCTGATTTTTCAGTTGCAATTACTTCGCACATCTGCATTTTTGGTAGATACAGAATATTCGTGGAAACAGATGAAAATTATAACAGGCGTTGTATGCCACGAAAATGAAAGAATATGTATATGAAAATTTTGAGGTTCCTTCGAATTGCAGAATGCAGAAATGATTCAAAACGTTCATCAGCTACATTTCCAACTGTCACTCACTTCATGAATCAATAGATCTTATTTTGTATTTTCATTTGTCATTTGCTAACCTTCCGGTAGTCGCGCCAATTTTTTGTTCAAGATTCATTAAAAAAAATTATTAAAACTTCATTAATTGAAATATAAGGAATGTTTGACAAAATACACACAAAAAAGCTTACTAACAAATGTAATTCTATAAAAAATAAACAGAAAATTATAACTGGGTGAAAAACTTAAAAATGGTAACTCAATGTATTCTAAACAAAAATTTTGGAGCTAGACACTATTATTGCGCTTGGCGGAAATTAGGGCACAAACAGGTAATATGCTCTAAACACAAATACGTATTGCATTTATAACCAGAAAAACTGGTTTTTCTATTTTTTTTCCACCCGCAGAGGGTACATCTATCAGGGGGTAGCAATCTTCCTGGAAGTTCTCTGTCTTCGTCATCGACGTGAACCACTTTCATTGGGATTGTTAGCTTTGTATATAATTTGACAATTTGTTCCTGCAACATTCAACATGTTGTAGAATATCACCATGGGCCATCTTTTACTGTTGCGTGAGCAATCGTATGAAACACACAACTTGTCGACTACGTCGACACTTCCTTTTGTCTTATTATATGTACTGACAATTACCGGCTCACATTTCTTACCAGTATCAGGATCAATATCGTCATGATGATGCACACTGGATGTTAATAAAACGTTTTTTTCTTTCTTTGGTATATACAGTGTGACCCATTTTTAATGGAAACACCCACCCTAAAATTTCCAGTTTATCAATTTTCATAATTACCACATATGGGCTGATAATAATCCTCACGCTATTGTCGAAACTAACCATCAATAACAGTTTTATCTTAACGTGTGGCTCGAAGTTATTGGGGATGATTTAATTGGGCCTCATTTTCTACCTCCTCCATTAAATGGTGAGGCATACGTTCAATTTTTAGGAGAAGTGCATCCAGTACTGCTGGAGGAAGTTCTTTGGGCATCAGAAGGGATATGTTTTTTATGCATGATGGGGCTCCTGTCCATTTTAGTCAAGTAGCACGTCAGTATTCAACTGAAACATAAACAAATCAGTGAATAGATCGAGGAGGATCACAGAACTGGCCCGCTCGATCCCCCGATCTCAATCCCCTGGATTTCTCTATTTGGGGCCATTCGCAGCATTTGGTTTATCGTACTCCTGTTCACGATGTAGAGAACTTAAGAAACCGCATCATCGATGCGTGCAGGTTAATCAGAGATACTCCAGGAATATTTGAGCGAATACGTGGCTCAATGCGCCGACGTCCAGACGCATTCGTAATGTCTGAACATTTGTTATGATTTCTAAATGTTGCTCGTTTTTTTATCAATAAATTAGTTTTGTTTATTACCCTTT
>WOGO01004247.1:0-13456 GCA_015342085.1 Leptinotarsa defecta | reverse complement strand
TTACCATCTGACCTGAAAGACCACTCACCATACAAACTAATCGGCTTCGTTAAGAAGCTGGGTTTATTTGGTCGAGTGTGAATAGACCCTTGCGGGTTGCGATGGAGGGTCGAATAGTCCAACTCACTTTGGACCTAACCTAACCTAGATAAACTGCGAAAGTACCTAAAAGTTTAAAAAATCATTCATCTATATAATGCTATAAGGATGTTCCTTAATGATCTTCATGAAAAATTAATGATAGGTTACAACATGAACTATGGTCTATGTTGAAGTTGAAAAAAAAGAAGATATCTAGTAGTAGGGCTATGCTGATTCTAGGCCACTTCAAGGCCACTGAAGGTGCCCTGGAGTCAGAATATTATTTTGGTCTTGAATCTGCATTAGATTTTGACAGATACGCTGGGTCTTGAAAATTTCCGTCGCTCGAGATCGAATCTCGGTCTATGTCGTTCGTGTTGGTGGCTGAGATTTTTAGTGTCTGATTCCGCCTTGTAGTATTGTGTGCTGTCATTGATCGTGTGAAAGATGACGCTGGATGACAAAAAAATGGCTGTCGGAGATGGGTCCTGATCGGCAATATCGGCAAATCGAACCAGCACATGGAGGTTTGGAATCTTTTAATTTTGAATTTTCATTTCTTGTTGATAATATTTTTTTAATTTTTTCAATTTTCAGCCCATATCAACAGTTACATTTTTTCATTTTTTTAGGTTGTTGCTTGTATGTTATTTTTTTGTTGATTTCAGTTTTTTGTTTCATAAAATTGTTATTTTTCAGCTAATCTTTTTAATTTTTTACAGATTCTTTCAGGGATTCCAAATCAATTTATATTATATTAGAAACTCCGAGTCGTGTATTTCTGTATTTCTTGGGGGGGGGATGATGTTATGCCCGACTTCGTGAAAAAATAGGTGAGTCACCGGATTTAGTAGTTTATCGAGTCAACAAAGATATGCGCGTCGTTCGTGGAAAAGATTGTTTGAGTAAGAAATTGACCTTCGCCAGTAGTTCGGAACGCGGCTTCTTGGTTTCACTTGGATGTCGTCATTGAAAGAAAATGAGATCGTTTCTGTTAGTGATGAAATGATTGGTGAATTTGGAGAAATTCAAAAAAAATTGAGTATTTATTATGGTCAGGTTGAACCTGGGAACCTGGGTTGAATGAAAAATTGATTTTCACTTACTTTGTAGATGTGTGTGAATTCAGTAGTGGCATTGCCAAAGGAGTTACCTTTCTGCTCACTCTTTCTGAAAAAAGAAAATAATATATAATAACATTTTCATGAACTGTGCTATACGGATTGGTTTATCATTAATTCACTTTTTCAGAAAAAAAACATTCAAAGTTGAGTTGGAAATTCGTCTTCATAGTATTTCAAAATGATACGGGTAGTTCATAGATATTATGTAATTAATACTCACCCATATATTGTAATATCGGCTTCTTTTTTAATTTTTAATGTGTAGATAAAAGTATCTCCATTCGTATTGTTGCTAGTTGTGGAAATTCTTCCAAATATTGGGAGCTCATAAGTACTCAAGTCTTTGTTTATATTAGTTACATCAAGATCTAGATTAATACAAATCTGAAAAAAATATTGATTGAAGCTATGCATATATATTAACATTGATTAGGTGAAATTGTGTCTTGAATGATCATAGTTAGAAACTTTAGTTGGAGCATATTGGAACATATTGAATCCCTAGATCAGTTTCTCGATTGTTTGAAGAATATATACTCATTACATGAGTGATATATTGAAAGTATTTTTTTCAACAACTATAACATTCCTTGATACGCCTAAGGCAAGCAAATAATCAATACAATTTAAGGCGTGCTCCTAGAAGATACTCACATAACTAATAGATATAGCTGCTGAAAAATAAAAAACGAGAACATTTCATGGAATTAGACCAAACAAAACGATTAATGTGCTTCAGAATTTTCAATAAACCCAACAACACTGAAGAAAACCCCAGAGAAGTGGTTAGCAATATTTTGAACTCAGAAATGAAACTGAACATTTTCTCAAATGAAATTTATTTGTATTATAGAATTAGAAAAAAGACTGACTCAAAATCAAGAAGCATTTTTTTGGGGTTATATGGTTTCGAAGATATTATTATATGAATTTTATGATCTATGACATCTTGTCAAGAAAAAATTAACTTATTCCATATCCTCAATTAGTCGAGTTAGTTATGAATTATTGTATTACACCTTGGGAGCCGCATACAATATATCTTACTTACTTTTTTACAAAATGCTAAAAAATAATTATTCAAAATAGAAAAAACTTTTTCAACGAAACAACTTCACGCAGAAACTGAATTATTGAATATCAACCCAGCTCCTAAAACAAATGTTTCATGAACATAAAGAATATTAGATCTGCAACTGCCAAAAAACGATAGATCGAAGATCAGAATGCAATTATTTCTTCAAACTGCTTTCAATTTTTTTTCTATTCAATAGGTCAGAATCATACATCATACATCTAACTTCAAACATTCTAAAAAATCCTCACAAATTCAAATTGGTATTACAAACTCACTTGGTGAACTGAATATTACCTACATCCCAATCATCTTCAGAAGTACTAAACCACCCTCCAGTCTCTCCTCTTCCTATTTTTATTTACTTTTTATTGAAAATTCAATTGTTTCACTACTTGTTTGTGAACTATTAACATGAATAATTGTGTATGATATACAGATTTGCAAGATAGGCTTGGAGGCGTAGTGAATTTAATTTACCCAATTGTGTCATTAGTTCATGTTTTCATTCAAAATAATTATATTCGTTTGGTACGTTGTTACTTCCATTTTGGATAAGCTTACCGACTTTTTGAATTGATATTTGGCATTCTCAACTCACCCCCCCCCCTTCACTTCAATTTCAAAAATTTTAGAAGCGAATTATCCTTGCGATGGTTAGATTAATAGCTATTTCTCATTTGGAATAACAGAATAAATTCGTGATTTTGTAATGAGGAAGAAATTTATGATATATTCAAGCAATTCTGGAGCCAGCGTCGTTGTAACTGCTATAGCAACGTCGTAGACACAATTGCAAATTGTTTCTTACTTATGTTGAACCTGATTGACCTTATTTATTAAACATTGAGCGGTGGACAAGTTATATTCATATCATTGTTGGTATTACCGAATTTATGACAATACTTTTAACTCACGAGATGACGCCACATAAAATTTTTGTGATTCCAATTGATCAAAATGTATGAAGGAACTGTCCAAAAAGCCCTTGTTCAATTAGAAATGTCATCTTTTCTTAAATTTCGAATGGTAACATAAACAAATATAAATGTCATTACTAGGTGGATCAAAATGGATGATGAAAGCGCATACTCTTTCCCAAAAATATTAATATGCATTAGCTAGTATTGTGGGTTCTTGAATTAATTATAGGTTATACTTCATCGACGGAAAATTCAGAGTTGGATTTACGTATTGAAGCCAACCAGGCATTAATATCCGCGGTGCCCTCTCTCACCTCAAAAAAAAAAACTGTCAGTAAAATGAGTGTCACATATATTGAAATTGATAACTATACAACGGAGTTGTATACTGTCAAATGGACAATATCGTCATTCATTCACATACTTGTTGAGCATTCATACGCTCATTCGATGAATAATAAGTAGGTAAGCGTATCATGACATAAATAAGCGTCATCGTGACATAAGTAGATTCGTCTCTTCAGTAACATGAAGTTGTAAAGTTATGAGTGCTTCATCTTGCAATAGGTGTAAGATGCTGATGAGGAAATAAGATAAGTGTCTTATTTCGAAAGTTCTAAGTTCACCATTGAGGATGATAGTGCTAGGTGAAATTCAATAGCGTAACTATCTCGTGCCGACTCCGGGGCGAGTCACCGAAAAATTAAGGGCATGAAGAAACAGTGATGAAAAATAACTCTGTTTTATGAACGCGCCTTCTTTCCCGCGGCTGGCGGCCCAGTTGGAAAATTCTTTGTTATTGCACACAAAAACGATCGTATATACAAAATTTCAGGGTCCGAAAATATAGCGATACGGAGAAACAGTGGTAGCAAACGTATGGTAGCAAACTTATTACTCTTAAATCTGTTAGTTTTTGGCATTGTTTTTCTCTGGAATCGGTGTACCTACGGGTTTCGTTGAAAGTATAAAAAAATTCGGACTTTTTAAAGCCATATTTGATAATATCAACCATTTGTCAATGAACTGGCTACATAGATATTAACATTTTTGAGATTAAATGATCCACTTCAAATGCGTTAGACTTAATAAATCTATAGAATATCATGAACTTCTACTGATAATTTTAGTTGTTCCCTATTAACTTAGTTTTTTGTATCTTGTGAATTCAGTTTCATTCTTAGTTTTTTCGCTCTTTTTTAATTTTCAAATTGTCTGTCAACCGTGATTTTTGGTCACTAAAATGTCAAAGAAAAAGAACTTATCAAATAGGTAAACTTTGATGAATTGATTAAGGCTGTCGCATCCAAGATTTTCAGTGTTACGATCTTCGTTCGGGTTTGAAGGCCAATCCAAACTACGACGGCCTTCAAACCCGAACGAAGATCGTAACACAAAGTAAACATTCTTCATTAACGTCATTTTAGGTTATATTTTTATGCCATAGTGATTACAATAAGTTAATTTTCTTCCTTCTTTCAAGTCGTTACTTTTTACTCTAACTAGACGTGCAAAGCATGTGTTTACTCGCTTCCAGCCATAAATAAAATAAATAACTGCATCAAGACGAATAAGCATATCCGATTTCGAAATATTTCGATGTATTGGAATACCGAGCATAACCACAAGGTTCAATCTCGATGGATTAATTTTTCTTTATTTATTCAAAAAGTGAAATGGAACTCTTCTTGATAGAATAGGGCATTGCCTCGCTATTAATGGATAACAATTTGAATAATTTAAAATAATGATTTTAGAATGTGATTTCTTGGTCATTAGTTTATCCGTTACTTTTGGGAAGCACTGAATACAGAATCATAATATATGAACATACCGTTTTATTTTCACGAAGCGGATCTCCCACCAAACAACTGATGGCAGATGAATTCAAAGTTCTGCATCTTGGACCAATTTGCCTGAAAACAATTATATCTGGTAAGACGATTTCCATTTTCGTAGAGTAGGCATTTTCTCCTTCGTTTTTGATGTTTGCCATCAGTTTCAGATAGGGTTTTGATCCAACGCTGTATGATTTTCCATTGCTAAAAATAAAATTTTATTTCACCCTTTTTAAAACACAAGCTAGCTTTTCCAAACTAACTTTAGGATTTTTTGTGTACGGAATGTTTTCAAAAAATCGAATTTTTAGTCTTAATAAACTGTTTGCAATATTTTTCATCCTACAGAAAGTATACATTAGGTTCACTTCTGATCGGTCCTGCATCGAAGAGAGCGGAATTTTTTTTCTTATATTGCACAACGGCAATATTCAACGATAACACAAAGAAAAATTCACCATGCTTTGTATAGTAAACTAATAATGTTTTGAAAATATTGTTATGAATGATCTGAAGTTATACTATAAGTCATACTTCATATCTCGCTTCGGGGTTCCACCAAGTTTAGATGAATCAACGGGATATTTGAAAACAGCGTTTTGCACGGATACGAGAGGATACTATTTGGGCCTAAAAACGGTCCAGCGATGTTTCAACGCGTCATGAATGACATCTTTAGAGGTATACAGAACGAGAAATGTCTTGTGTATCTTGACGACACCATAGTGTTTTCCACATCCCTATAGGAACATCTCAGATAAGTTTTTGAACGATTGAAGACATTCAACTCAGAAATTCAGTTGGACAAAAGTGAATTTCTGCGAAAAGAAGTCGCTTACCTCGGGCATATAATAACTCCAGATGGAGTGGAAGCAAACTCATTAAAAATTTCCAATACCAAAAAATAAGCAGCAGATTAAATCATTCCTTGGATTTCTTATGTATAACAGAAGATTTTTGAAGGATAGAGCAATCAATTTTAAAAGGAAAACTCTGTACAAAGATGTGTAGATCATGCATGAAATTGATTGCTTTCCTCATTCTTTTGAAAGATTCCCACATTTCTTTACATAAAGATGTAGAAGTAGGAAGCCAAAACTTTTATTTTCCACTCATACTCGTGAAGGACTTTGTTGAGCTGACTAAACCCTCAACCAAATGCTTAAAGAAGAATGTCAAAATCGAACATTCAGCTGATTTCATAGAAAGTTTTGAAACTTCGAAGAAATTCTCATCAGCAATCCTATTCTGAAACAGTCAGATTACTAAACTCTCCATTTCAACCACTGATGTGAGCAATTTTGCACTATGAGCTATCCAAAGGAAAAATCTGAAAGGACAAGCCTATTGCCTGTGCGTTAAGAACTTTGAACGACACAGAACAAAGATATTCGATAACAGAAAAAGAAGTAATTGCGATCGTTTGGCAACCAAGCATTTTCGACTGTATCTCTATGGAAGGAAGCTTATTGTATGTACGGGCCACCAATCACTACAGTAGCTTTTTTCGTTGAAGGAGTACAACTCAAAATTAGTAGGATGAAAACTTCGCCTAGAGGAATATAACAACATAGTCGTATACAAAAAAGAAAAAACACAACACCAACGCTGATACTGTATCCAGGATATAAATCAATCCAATAGAAATTGATGTAAGATCCACCCAAGTTGAGAACGATACGGATTTGGAACAACTCTAGAGTTTGTGGATACGGGAATCCAGCGAAAATAAGTTTTTCGTGCACCTGATTTCCCACCGATTATTTCAGAACCAATGATTGTCAAAATATGATACCTCCTGAACTACCACCAATACCCGATATTCCAGAAACTACTTTAGACTCCAGACAAGAAGCATACCCACCAGATAGTATATAGATTATACCAGATGCAATCGACAAGAACGAGAAACAGTTTATAACTACTGTTTTCAACAATCCTTCACCAGCAGGAGTAGTAAAACGAAGAAAACGAATAACAATCCATGCTCAAATTTCCCAAGATAAAAATGAAGAGAAAATGGAATTATCGATCATTCAATTCTGCGAATCAAGAGAGAAATACTTCTGCTACTTCGTCATGGTAAACTGTATTTGTACTCTCTTCAATAAAGACCATAAAATTTTGGTAAGGTTTGAGACCAAAACAATAGTTGTAGAAGTACCTTTGGAACAAGAACAACTCATCAAACATGATAACGAGGGAAAAACGAAACATCAAGGCATCAATGAAACCTATAAAGCAATCAAAAGAAAATACTTCTGGCCTAACATGAAGCAGTTGGTAAAATAATTCATAAACTCTTGCTTAGAATACGAGAGAAGCAGGCCTGTCATTCCCTTGAGAATAACGGAAACGGCAACTAGAAACTTGAAATTTCATAAAATCAACATTCACTTTATAACACTTCCCCTCGCACCCCCAAGCAAATAGACTGATTGGGGGAAATATATACGGCATATTTTATGAGCATTACTATTACCTATTACCAACAAATTTTTGACGACCATCGCAAGAAAATATCACTAACATAAGAAATAGTCAAGGAAATACTTCTAAATGATAAAATCCGTTTAATTTGAAGCGAAAATAAAAACCAAAAGGAACAAAACGCGTTCAAAGTAGGAGATCAAGTCTTTGAGAGACAACCAGAAAGCGAAAGAAAGAATATGGAAATCCGTTATATAGGTCCATTTGCTATCGACCAAATAAATTAAGATAACACATGCATTATATTAAATAGTAACAATCACAAGAGCAGGGTACATTTTGATAACCGAATATATTCGATTGTTCCAGAACAACTCCTGGACCATTGGGATAGTCGAATCCTAAACAATAACCACCACAAAAATAATCGCAAATCCTGGATTGCTGCCCCAAAAACTTGGCACAACCGTGAATATTATGGACTATTCGACCATCATCAGAGTATTTGACCTCCAGGACCTGATTCAAGAATTTCAATTGATAAAGAATGTTACCGCTCATATAAATTCCGGTTTCCAAGATATGGTTCAAATTCTAGCAATGGTATAAAAAACTACTTTCACATAATGGATTACAACTACAACTACAAGAAATTGAAGTTGAATTGTTCCAATTGTTTCCCTCGTTAATATTGAATCGCATAAAATGAAGACTAATCAATGTTCTTGATAGTTTCGTAAAAGTGGTAACCGGCAATTTTGATACGGAAGATGAACAACGATATGAAGATGCAATTCAAAAATCCAATGTTAGCAAAATCAACAAAAAATGTAAATGGATGAACAGATTTCTTTTACCACAAAAGCATCGGAAAGTTCAATTCCACAATATGCACACTAGCGAGGAATCAACTAACAATCCAACAGAAACTCGAACAACTAGAAGGTGCAATCAAGAAAAAGATAACATCATATGCTGAAATATATGAATAGACTGGATATGAATGCGGTATTCACACAGCTAATAGCTACCACCAATTCAATTCTGAGGATACTAGAAGATCTGGAGAATGCCTTTGCCAAAATAGTGGTTCAATACCCATCCATTATAGTAGCTAATGCTGGTCCGAGAATCCGGCATGAAATTGAGTTTCGAGAGTAGAAATAGAATCATTTCGCCAAGGACTGCAATAATCAGAACAATCATCCCAAAAAAGTGGTCTGGATAGAGTATACGGAGTTTAACGAGAAAATGTCCATATTTCATCAGTTTTCCCCCTATTTTCGTACAATATTCATCTCGCCAGGAGCTGAAAAGTACACGACAAATATCGTCTGGCTTTGATAGTCTAGAAGGACTACATCAGCCGTATTAGCTTGTATGAACCTGTGGGTAAGGAGTGAACAGTTCCAATAAATTCGCCTCTAACGTTTTTCCACAACAGATTCAATATTCTCCGGAGCGTAGGGTAACGCCAGTGTCTTGTCAATACCATTAATGTGCCGTAGGTGATAACAATGCACTCTTAGAGCCTCTTGTGTCAATGCATACAGGCTGAGACCGCATAGGCGGACCGCCTATGCGGTCTCAGCCTCTATGCATTGTCGGCCTATTGATGAGCGGTTTTCAACTCGGTGACAAAGTTGTGATCATTCCGTTCAGTGCTTCAATTCCGGCTCAAGGTTCTGTGATCCGCAGATTTGAATTCAAGGATTATTTTCAAAAAGGAGTCCATTGCAAAATCGTCAATCTCCGATTATAGGGGATCTGTAAAGGCAATGAATCAGGAATAGATTGAAATATTTAATACTTTGATTAATCGGTTTTTCAAAGCAATTGAAGAGCAAACAAAATCTCAGTGGAATCAGTTTGAATGGTTACATACCTACTTGCTGCTTTCTTCTATTGGAAACAATTACAACATGGCGGCACTGCTATATTCCTCAAGAATTCAACAACATTCAAGCCAATAGATTTGATTATATTCAATAGTGAACAAAACGCTGAGATCTTTGATATTGAATTGATAAAAGAGAAAATTATAATCTGTCTGTGAGAAGTTTTGTAATACGTAGTGAAACCGTTATTTAAATTGATCATTATGGGCGATTTAAATATTTATTTTATGTCGACATCAACATATCTTGATAATATGAAATGCACATTAGGTACTATCTTTCGGACTTAGTCATATTATTTCTAAAACGGAAATTAACACTACCGACTGTGAAAGGGATATTTTTGACAAACTCAATTATGCTCTGTTTCTTGTCACGTTTCTTATAGTAAGTAATCTTGTGGATGCAATATTCACTTTTTTTGCTTAATATAACTGTTATTTTTCAGCTAACCTTTTCAATTTTTTACAGATTTTTTCAGGGAATTCAAATCAATTTATATCATATTAGACAATGGAAGTCCGAACTGATGAAATGCACCATGAAACATTGTCAACCACCTTCAAACAATATATTCACTATTGCCATTCAAAACATGAGGAATCTCCAGTGGTATATTTCAATGGTACCCACAAGGAGATGTGACGATATTTTTCTAACTCGAAAATTTTAGCTGATATAAGCAGAGGGTCAGAATCCATTTCTTCATAAATATTATTATGTCACTACCAACACTGCCAGTTTGAGATACTCAATTTAAAAAATGTTCCATCTCTCCTGAGTTCTTTCTTTTAAGGTTCAGTTACTGAGGAGGATATTCTAGAAGCGATAAGACTGAGTTCTTTCTTTTAAGGTTCAGTTACTGAGGAGGATATTCTAGAAGCGATAAGATCATTGAAAAACTTCAAAATGTTTTTATGCTAACGAACTCAATAGTGTCATTATCAAGGAAACATCCAGTATACTTCTGTTTCCTTCCACGAAGATATTATCACATCTTTTTTAACTGGCATATTCCCAGATCCATTCAAATTGCCAAAGGTTATTCATCCTTAAAAAGGAGACTCATCTCTTTGAGAACCTTTTCATTATATCCCATTGGTGTCAATTTTTTCAATATCGATTGAAAAAATTAAAGAAATTTATGAATCGAAATTTGCCTCACCCACCATGCTCCCCAGACCTCTCGCCAACCGACACCAATTTTTTCAAGCACTTCGATAATTTTCTCACCGGTAGAACCTTGGAAAATCGGAACCAGGAAAAACGGCTTTCGTCGACTTCATCAACTTCATTATCAACACCCAATTTTTATGCTGATGAAATAAATCGACTGGAGGTACGTTGGTAAATATGCACTGATTCAAATGGTGCTTATTTTGAATACATTGAATAATTATTCACGGAGACATTATAGTTTGAACTAGACTCATTTATTCATATATTTTCATATATTCATTTATTCTATGAACCTTTTCCAAAGAGTGAGTAGCTTTGGAGAACCTAAACGACTTTTGATAGCTCATCTAGTTGGACCAACATACCTTTTCTCACAGTTTCCATAACTTATTCATATATAACATAAATCTAAGACTTTTCATTTTCAGTTTTGATATTTTCATCTTCAGGTTCCCGAATACTTGTTGGAGTGAACTTGATGTGTTGAAAGGTACTTTTATGTAAATTTCACTAAAAATTCGATCCATCTTTTTTTATGTTTATTGATTATGTGTACAATGGCGGGTGCTGTCAGGAATATATCAGAAAGTACTGTTTTCTACGAATGGTAGTAACTCCTTGTTTTCATGAGTAAACTCAATATTCGTCCTCTGCGTTACTTTTATTTTGTGATTATTGGCACACTATCCTATTGCATTATATTATCTGGCAAATTTATTGCAAGGAAAATATTAAATTTGTAAAATTTCATTATGATTTCATCATTACGATTTACACTAAACATAATACTAACCTCAGTTCCGGAATATTCATATCAACAAATAATTTAGATCTACAGTCATTGTCCTCTCCACAATCCAGGGTAAACGGTATATGAATTTCGTAGTACGTTTTATTAGAACGGAAAATGTCCAATACTGGACAATTCAAGCATAGTCGATCGTAATCGTTCACCTTGATAGGCGTTTCTGAAACATTTTCTTTTGGAGCCTCAGGATTGATGAGTTCGTAATATAGCGAAGCTGTTATTGGAATTGATGTTGCTGAGGAGTTGAAATTTTCGGGAGGCTGAAAACAATATGTTTACATATTTTAAATGAATTTTATTCACATTTCAATTAATTTTATGTTATAAGAAGATGGTTTTTTGTGAGAACCATCGAAAACGGTATTAGTAATATGATTCGCAGCCACCAACCATTTAAGATTCATTTAAGTATTGATCATTGACAAAATTCATCGTATCATTCATTGGAAATATATACTCTGAAATTAATAATTTGAAAATGTATATTTTTCTGGAAATATTCAAAATTTATGATGGAATACACCTATAAACTTCATTAAGATATGTTCACTGAAAAGTTAACAAAACTGTTAACGCAATTATTTGCATCATATGACCATCTACATACTCAATGACTAACAATTTTATCAGAGTGTAGATATAAACTAATTAAAGAAAAAAATATGAAAAAAATTTCAGCAACTCATTGAATGAATATTCAATTATCAAGATAGACAAAACTCTAGATCTACTTACTATTTGTTTATGGTGAAGATATTGTCAACACAATGAGAAAGAAGTTTTATTCATGCAGTGAAGAACTTTTTAAATGAAATTAATGATAATGAGTTGATTAATAGTTTCTTATAATGGCACAGATGATTTCATGGTCTGTTTTACTGATACAGGTGGACGGTTGGGCAAGTTTATCAAAGTTGACAAATCCATTCGCCCATCTATTACATTCGCTACTGAAATGGAGGTAAACAATTTTCTATGTTTTTACCACTTGTATTTGTAACTAACGTTACTGCAGTTTCGTCCTATAAGAATATTTTCAAACGAATAAAATAAACTGAAAACAATTGATAATATTAGTCTTTATATATCTAAACACCACTATAGATAACAGACCTGGATAAAACATATTAATTTTTGGTACAGATATGTAGACTATATTCTCGCCTGTTTCAGAGTTAGTACACGACAGCTGAACCAGTTTATCACATTTATGAGTAATCTCAATAGAAACATACAGTTCACATTCGAAACAGAGATGGAAAAACAGAATAATTTTTTAGACCTGACCATTACACATAATTATAATAAATTTGAGTTCAATGTATTCAGAAAACCGAACTATACAGACATTACAATCCCAAGTTTATCAGAAAACAAAGCCTCAAATTTACATACAGACTAATATACCTCAGGTCAAACATTCAGAAATCAAGAAATTTGTAACTAACATATTTTGGTAAAAGAACAGAGATAATTGACGGTTATTTTTGGAAAAACAATGTGACAATGGTATTCAGACCACATGCCAGGTTATCTATTCTCTTTTTCAATGCCAAAGATAAAGTGGACGAGATGGAGACATCTGGAATCTATAAGCTTAAGTGTCCGGAGTGTAATAGTGTTTATGTGGGACATTGTGACCGAAATTTCTCAAAACGGTATGCTGAACATGTATGGTTTTCAAACCATTCCTTGGAATGGAACCACAAGTTCCTGAATCTAAACGAGACAAAAATTTTGCACTATGCAACTTAATTATTTGTACTCCTCGAGAATTTATGAGCATAAGCATTACGGATGTTACCTGCCAAATGATCAAATCGATTTAGTTTACAAACCGGTTATCAATTTTTTCTTTGAGGCCAGTGTTAACTGGTGAGTATTCATCGAATAAAGGTCACCGATAAGACACTATTTTTGTAAAGTCGTATCCCATTCGATTCTTACACCGCAAGGCGGTGAAAAAATAGATTAGAAAAATTAAGGGGTGTGGAATCATAGAACGTGCCTCTACTTCATATATTTCGCTGTTGGTGTTAGCAGTAAAAAGAGATGGGTCGGTTCGTGTCTGCCTTGATGCTAGGAGACTGAATCGGGTAT
>WOGO01004246.1:0-13457 GCA_015342085.1 Leptinotarsa defecta | reverse complement strand
AACTCTCCGTTGAAGTAAAGTTTGGAACTCTTTATCATTCATTTTGCTTGTAATAAAAAGGAAAATTCAGTGGTAAGTATGTTCGTTTGTCTGACTCTGATACTTTTCGACAACAAGGTAAAAGTAAACCATTAAAACTCAAATTTTCATTAAAATCATTTAACATTCGGTTTTCGTAATTTGAGAATTGACGCGTAAACAGTAATTATCCCAGAAAAGATACAATGTTGCCAAGTTATTTTGGCGCTTGGCTAAGTTAAGTTTATTGTTCGGTGGGGTATACCGCAAACATTTGAGCTTGGCTTGAGTTTTAAGCGAGCTTACGCAAACTTTGCTTTACAGAGAATTCGACGAATAGGGGCATTAATGAATATTTAATATATTAATGATTGGTATTTCTCTTTTCACCTCTGTCATAATTCACATGCCCCTGATTGTTTCTGTATCTAAATGGGGAGAGGACAAAACAGTTAAAAAGTTTTTCTGAAACTTCTAGAGGTTTTACATGAAAAAACCTCAGTGGAATGGATGGTGTATCGTGTATGGTGCTTTTTTATTCATTGAAATAATGGATTGTCTGTGAATTTTTTGAGAATCATCTATGGTACAGCTACCGGACTGAGTCATGACCGGTGGGAGAAATCGTATTTGCGTAAAGTTTGGGTCGGTGTACGACAAAAAAAGTATTAGGAAAAAAAGAATAGAAACTTTTGTTTGCAGTTTTACGTTTACGGCTCGAATAATCTAACAGACTGATACACATCTACTACACATCTTGAGGGAAGGGCTTCTCACTGGCCATGACTCAGTCTGGCAGCTGTACATAGTAGATATATTGCTTCCATTTGTACGATTATCAGAGTTGTAATTAAAAATTATTTGTTTAATCATAAAATTACCGACATTCTCAAGAATATTGGGAAAATATCCATTCCTCGTAATTATTTGAATATTGTCAATAAAAAAATTTACTACAAAAAAAATACAGATTTGTATTTAAAATTTTAATTGGGGGTTTTCTAAGTCAGAAGACATATTCTGATAGATAATTGAAAGTTCCATCTCATTTTCACTATCTCTCCAAAATGAAATTTGGAATTTTCAATTTTTCCCATATATTTTTCTAACCAGAAACCTTGAGTTCATTTCTTGGTATTATTTCATAGTATCCAAAAATGAACAAATTTGGCACAATTTAACCTAATCTCTCACCATTCACAAGATCCCCAGTCACAAGATAGACTCTAGTTTGAATAGCCATATAAGTTATTGTTAAATATTCAAAATTCACCTACCTGGTGATTGAATACGTCGAACGTAGGACGAAATATGGATCAGAAATGAAAGTACTTAACAAACTCAAATATATTCAAAAACCGTTCAATTGAATTGAATTATCAATAATATATCAATGACAGACACTTGACAACTTGTTAAAGAGAATACAATACAATACACTTGTTGTAGAGGCCTGAGTACTATTCCCTTCGTTGTCTTCAGTTTGACCAGACGTGTTTTATTATCCCTCCCAGGTATCAGCTCTTGAATATACGCCAAAGGCCATTGCATCCTTTTGGTATTGTCGGTCTCTTTCAGAACGACTTCACCAATTTTGATTTCTCTCTGTTTTCGTTTTACCGATGACAATTTCAGCTGACCGAGATATTCATTTCTAAATCTCCTACGAAGATCATCTTTCAGCTTCATCCTGTATCTCAGATGTTTTCTCAAATCTGAACTCTCCACGGCGTCCAAATCCGGAACTCCGCACTCTGAAATATCCTTGAGAAACATAGAAGGAGTCAAAGGAACAAGATCTTTGCTATCTTCGGACATATCAGTGAGGGGTCTCGAATTCAGTACTGACTGACTGGCTTTTCCCAAAACTTTTCTCAGTAGACCCTTCATAATTCCGATTAACCTATCCCACCAACCACCCCACCAGGCAGCTGTTGGAGGATTAAATTTCCACGCTATCTATCCTCTCGGTGGTACTGTAAGCGGTTATCATTTTCCAACCCAATTGTGAAAAGGCATTTTCAGCAACAACAAAATGTGTGCTATTGTAGCTGTATACAGTCGATGGTATTCCTCTTCTGGCCACACATCTTCTAAATGATTGTAAAAAAACATCTGTAGACAGTAATGAGAGAAGTTCTAAATGAACAGCTCTACAAATGTATATAGGCATATCCAAGCCTTCTCTCCAGTTCGAATGTAGAGTGGACCGGCTAAATCTACACCGATGACTTCAAAAACTTTAGCTTTTTGCATACGATTTTCTGGAAGTGCTATGGCAGGAATCTCAATACGTCAGGAGTTGAATCTGCGATATTTCGCACACTTTGAAATGACAGATTTCACTGATTTTCTCCCTCTGATTATTCAAAATCTCTCGCGCAGAAGACTCAATAATCCCTGAACTCCGACATGCGATGATTTCAAGTGATTTTCGTAGATTAGTTTACTCACAACAGGATGCTTAGAAGGCAGAATGATAGGAAAACGGAAATCAAGAAAATCAGTTCTTTCCTTGGTTCTAATTCTCAAAATACCATCATCATCAGTGAAGGAGCAGAAACTTTCCAACTGAAAATCGTCAAGTCCATTGAAAGCTTCATATTGCACAAATCTCATTGTACATTTTTCAGCAGACTGCACTTCCTCCAAAGACAATTCCTCATTAGAATTCTTCTCATTTTTGGAACGGCAGTTGACAATAAATTATCGAATTCATCCAAGTATTCGAATTATTTTACTGTATTTCGAAATTCTCTCATAATACCAAAAAAAATCAGTTGACCTCAAAATATTATTCAAAATCACACCTTTACTTCTCTATGAATGATTTTCTCAACCATTCAGGTACCTTCCACCATTTCGATTGAATCAGTTGTCGTAGAGAACAAGCACGAGATGGAAGATCGGTGGATTAGTTAAGTTTCGAATTTCTTTCACTCGATTCCGGACGAAGGGTTTTCAGTTCTCTTCATCTTTGATCCAAGCTAAGACAGTAGTTGAATCAGACCAATAATAAATCAAGATACTGGAATCAATGCTATTGATAACAGTTCTAGATGATCTTGCTCCTACTGTAACTGCTAGTAATTACAATCTGGGAATGGTCATTCGTTTAATAGGAGAGAATCTACTCTTGACATGTACAAGTTGTACATTCACGCCAATCCAGTTTCAGATCTCATAAATATGGCTGTAGCGTAGGCATCCTGACTTCCAACACAGAAAACATGCAAACTACAATGATTCTTTTCTTCAATGGAATCAAATAAGTATCTGGGTACTTTTAGGTCGAAATTCTTCAAACCATTTAAAAAACCTTCTCTGATGTCTTTTTGTACCTCAGTATCCCATCCTGTTTTCAATTCCCATGTCTTCTGCAATAATATCTTGGGATAAAGAGAAACTGGGCATGAAAATCCACTGGGTTCGAATATTTGGTGAGCTATCGACAAAATAACCCGTTTTGTTATCATTTCAGTATGAATATCTCAAAACCATTCTGTTGTCAATTGCAATATACCAGAGCTTCTATTCCAAGAAAGTCCCTAAACCGAAGGAAAACTGTTGTTATCAGTTGAAGAACCATCGGAGGCAGAATGCTGCCACCCTGTCAGATCAAACTTGGCATCGCCAAAGAGTCTTGTGGAAACTTCAATGAAATTCTGGATTTCTACTTTGGTGTCTGAACTACAGAAAAACTCTTCAGTAACTGAGTTATCATATCATTATTTTCGGAATTTTCGACGCAACTTTTTTAATGGCATTCGATTACAGCTCCTAACAGAAACGGGCTACAGGAAACTCCGAATACATCCCTTGTATGTCGATATGTTTTCAGTAATCCTGTATTATCTAGCCAAAGTCAACGTAAAAAATCTCTTTCTTTGGGATTCAAGTTTACCTGCAAGAAAACTTCCTTTCTCTTGATGATCACCAAGTGATGAAAACTCGTGTCGAGGTGTTGAAATAACGGTTTGGTGTTAGAAAAAAACTCCAGTAATACTCATTACCACATCAAAGGTTTCAAACAGTAGAACAAATGTGCCCACGGCACATTGAAATATTGCATAAGAAACGTGATAGAATATAAAATACTCGTATAGTTGATAAATATTTCTTTTCAGATTTTTCGAATGTCCTGGATATGAATAATGAAATGAGCACACCCAATAATTCATTTTCAAAGTATCTCCACCAAGTTCCATGCAATGCTGATAACTCGATGCATTTCTATAAAACTGATACTGTAGAAGTAAATTAATTCATCAAATCCTTAAAAAAACTCGGGCTCGTTTGATATTTATAATTACTCAGTGGTTATGTACAAAGAAAACCTATCTGCCCTCCCACGACCAATTACATGTATTGTCAACTTGATTCTGAAATTTCTGTCTGTTCTGTATTTCCATCAATAATAAAAATTACAAAGTGTACAAACGGTCGTTACCATTTGATAAACGGTAACGACCATTCGTATAATACTAGGAACAAGAATTATATTAGAGCACCAAACCAAAGACTAGAAATAACAAGGAGATGCAACTCATACATATCATTCCAATAAAAAATCTAATCTAATCCCAAAACTAACGTCTCTCGAATCACAGTTATAAGCACATGAAATATAAGTAGTTTTATAAGGAATCAAATTGTTGAAACGATGTTTTTAAATATTTGAATGCCAGATGATCAGGTTGAAAGAATGATAAATTGTGCTATCACCAATAACGCTGGCCAATATATTAACAGAGAACTGCTGTTCATGATAGATTTTTATCAAAGTATGAAGCTTGACTAAATGCGTTGTTGGACAACGGATAAGTCGAGCTAGCCTAGAGATACGTAACATATGGAAACCTCTTGTCAAGCGAAAAAAGACCAACTCCCGCCAAACGGTCATCTCCCGCTAAAACCAATGAAGCGGAAAAAGGAAAGAGGGAATAGGTGAAAGGTGAAAGCACCCGAATGACCTATAAATAGTCAGATCTCGGAGGAAAGAGTGCAGTTATCACCCGAAGACGATTGCGGATACTAACAATCGAAACGTCGTGACGTAACTTTGTTTAGAATCTTTTAATTTTTATTTTTATTTTTCATTTTTGTTAATACTATTTTTTTAAGTTTCAGCTTTCAATAATTTTTCAATTTTTTATTTTCTGGTTGTAGCTTGTTTGTTATTTCCTTGTAATTTCAGTTTTTTGTTTTATTAAAATTGTTATTTTCGGTTAATCTTTTATTTTTTCCAGGGATTTCAAATCAATTTATATTATATTAGACAATGGAAGTCCGAACTGATAAAATACACCACGAAGCATTGTCAACCACCTTCAAACAAACCTTGTAGTAGCTGTTCTCACCCAAATCTAATCAACATCAATATTGTAATTGAAGTTATTAGTGAGGAATTGAAACCAAATTCGAATCCCAAACGTGAAGACAGTCTTTAAACATCTGGCTAGGATACTGGATTACCAAGATCTTAAATAACTGCTTACAAAGATTGACAAAATCCTGAATCGCTATCAGAGGAGTGAAAAGAAGAGAATCGTTGGTTACTTGATGGCTCATCGAGATAGGATTACGATTAGGAGTCGTGAGGCGAAATTCATTAAAGCTTCTATATGAGACAGATGAATATACTTATTGAGGAAACGGATGAAAACTATAGTTCATTAAGTATTTTTTCGAATATTTGATCTTCTGATATTTTGTACTATTGAAAGAACAGGTGCATCTGATTCATTATTTCATTGGATTGCTTTATTGAAGTGGCTTCTGTGTCCAAATAAGTTAATCAACAAGTATTGAAATGGGAGAACAGTATGTTTGCAATTCAGTGTAGATGGCGTCCAAATGAGACCACTTAATTGAAAGACCACTTTTTAATATTTTCAATTGAATTTATATAAAATATCAAAAGTCAAACCGCACCTTCGCCTTCGCAAACACAAGAGCTAGGCATTTCCATTCGGGAAATATAACTCCTGGTCTTCATAAGCAGTAGGGCAAGAAAGCAGGTTTTGCAACGATCAGCTTGTTTTTTATTCGTTAGTGTAATTGACGTTCCTTTTGATAAACCAAAGAAGGAAAGTTTCGAGTAGCAGAAGAAGTCGGTAAAATTATAGCTGGTCAACAATACACCCTGTAGAATTCATGCATCATAGAGTTCAGGAGCTATTCTGAAAGTGGTATCTCACAGGTCGACCTAGAATGCTGATCGTTACTGAAATAGCGACAAAGGTACCCGAGCTCTTTCATGACACGGTTAGAACTATTACATTCAGGGTATCGTATCCACATCTTGGGCTTGATATGCAGAAGAGCAGAAGTTCTTTTGAGATGTGGAGTAATTATGTCATCCAAACGCTCACTTTTCATATCTGAACAGACTTTAAGAAACCGGCTTCGGATGCCAGTTATTCCAAAGATTTTCAATGCAAATTCACTGACTGCTGTGAATCATCTTCTAGATGACAAAAAAAGAGGATATAGCGATGTTGGAAAGGAAATCCGGACTGTGTTATTCGCTTTTACTAAATGACATATTCATTCCATTCACATCAATAGGTAAAATGTGGCAACATCATTTAACATTTGACATTTTTCAACATAAACATACTCACAAAGTGTCATTTGTTTTGTTAGATCAAAAAATGGAAATTTCAAGGGAAGGTTTTTGTTGGATTATTTTTGACAATTTTCGACGTGGATTATCTCAATAAGAATGTGTCGATAAACTCAGTTCTTTGTATGGCGATAAATCACCATCAAATACCACAGTATATCGTTGATATAGTGTATTCAATCGTAATCGTAGTTCGGTCCCGACGATTTCCATGAAGGACGTCAAAAAGCGGTTGTTGTGCCTCGAAATATCGATGCAGTGCGTGAACTGTGTGAAATAGAGGTATCTCTGCATTTCAATACATGCATGCATTTTGTAAAAAATTGTTCTCGTTGTATACCCCATAATTACGCTCAAAAAAAATCTCGGGTCAAGCGGTGTGAAGAAATGAATGAAAAGTTCTACCGTGGTGCTTCAAAAGATGTGTATGAAATCGTCACAGGTGACGAATCATGGATATAAGCGTCTGAGCCGGAAACAAAACAACAATCGACCGTCTGGGTATTGATGAACGAAATCTAACAAAAGTTGTTCGTGGAAGAATAAGGAATCAAATAGTCGCCTGGGTCATGTAGCCACTGTTCCCACTGAGGAACATACAGCGATCAATTCTGAGTGGTAAACGACCATTCGTTTGCTGGAAGTCTTCGGAAAAATTCGTAAAACTAACCGCCGAAGATGAATCATTCTCCATCATGACAAAGCTCCAAAGGAGCTCTCACATATCTTGTCAAACAGGTGAATTTTTAAACAGTCAAAACATCGAATTGATGACTCATCCTCCGTACAGTCCTGATTTCGCACCCAATGACTATCTTTTGTTCTCAGATTTCAATGGTAAACTGCGTGGTCATCTATTTATGAGAAACAGATGAACTATGAAGAAACAGATGAGGCGTTCAAAAACCATGTTTTGGAGGTGTCTCAAGGGGAATGGTATAACCGCTTTGACAAATGGTTTGCATAAATGCAAGAGTATATTGATCATCAAGGGAAATATTTCGATGAATAATGAAGTTATTTCATTAAAAATGTTTGTTATTATTTGCTATTCCCGAAATAGCAATAGTAATCCCCGTACTAGCTGAATACTTGCTCTTCAAGATTTTTCCATATGCTGTTTATTGAAGACAGCTGTGTGTATTTGTATGGTAAAAACATTCAGAATCCATGTTTACAATCCGGCCCTGTGCCGACGTGAGATACGACACACAAACGTTTGCACAAAAAGGTCGATTCTTTTTACGTGTTCAGTTCAAGTTGCTCTTGTCTGCCAGAAGCGACGTAAATGGGTCGACTGTGACAAATTTCGGTGTTTGTCGTTAGGAAGGCGGCCCCCGTACCGACTAGAGAATTATACAATAACAAGAATTTATGTAGGAAGTGATGAAATCTCGGAAGCAAAAACGCGGGGCGAACACCCGTTACGCAGAGTGAATGGGGAGCGGAACGTGATATAAAAATATAATTAAATTGGATCGCGACAGAATATTCTGCTGAAATTTTAGTCGTCGGTGGGTTTTTGTTTTAGCGAAGGTGGACGATTTGATGGCGAACGTTTCGTGGTCATTAGGGACATTTAGAGTTTCCAAACGGTTCTATAATATATTGTATTCAATGGTGTCTGCAGTGCAAATCATTATATCTACCATATTATGAGAGTTTATTAACCAGTATTCCAGAGTGTGATTTTCCAGGTCAGATTCAGGACGTGAATTTCGTGTGTTTTCTAAAGTCAGTTCTTGAACTATTATTCTTTTCATATAACAACTTAGCATTGCTGGTGTTCGTGTTCACAGATAATACCACAGTCATCTCAGCAGGTTGCTTTCTGATATGAAATATATGAAGCCGCACGTACAACCGATTGCTGACGTGGCGACGGGTCGCAATGTGAAAGCGACTGTGCGGTTCTCTTTCCACTGGTTTGGCGTTACGCTATCTTTCTCGCCAGAGTGAGCTCGATTACCTATGGTATATATAGTTGTGTTTACTACAGTATACATAACTTGTGTTGTATTGAATAAAACATTGAAAATGAAACAAAGCAAAATGATCCCACGACATGTTATCAAGTCATCACTAAGTTAAATATATTCTTGTATTTTATTATTGGAGTCTGCATTATTTGTCCATTAAGCCCGTTTATATTTGATCTGCCTCAAGAGTCAGAAAATGTAAAATCTACTCTCTTGATATATTGAAATTCACACAATTTTCATAGCATATGATTTTTCTTCAATTAATCCATTTCAATTCAATTTTTATGAAAAATAATGCTTGAAAAATGAATTTCATGAAAACTGAAGAAATTGAATTTTGAAATCAGCTTGTTATGCCCACAATAATGAGATGAAAAATCAAATTATCAGGCGTAATAAAACTAACTCAAAAACAAAACGGTAAATTCATAAAAATAATTGAAAAATATAGCTTCTTGAATAAATAATCTGGAAAGGCCTGGCACAAATTTTGCTTTAACATTTTCCAGAGAATTAGGTGACTTGAATGAAGTTATTTTTAATAGATTGCTCTTGAGTTTTGATCCACTAATGACTATTATGGGGTCAGTATGAGAAAAACAAAACCTCACCCTACTTATCTCTTCAGTCATTCATATAGCTCGTCAGTAATATTCTGAGATTGACGAAAGTCGTCCTTATGAAAGTTGTGAATCAACAGATGAATAACTGAAAGTTTTGCTGACATTCATCAATTTTTATGTATAGTAAACAAAGTATTTATGTGCCTGATATAATATTTTTTTTCGTTTCACTGTTCCAATTCAGAATCATATATTCACTAATTTTCAAAGTAACGAAGAAAACTGTATGAAGTGATTCAATTAGGCCTTCCAGTCTGTGGAATCTATCAAATTATGTGTTATTGGTCATCATTTGCTCATTCAAGACTATATCTGAAAACCAGATCTCAAAACCATCATTTTCAAAAACGTTGGATATCATATGTCACTTACCCTTCTCTGAGGCTTTTTCTAATATCTTCGTTTGAAAGGATCTGGTTCGTGGAATTTCACCCCACTTTCATAAAATCATTAGGACACATTTATTTTTTTTTTCAAAATTCTACCAAAGACATTCTTTTTTGACAATTCACTATCTTTACGAGTATACCCCTTCACCAGAACCTGAAGGTGTTTTTGATCCTTCAGTGAATCATTCATCTGCTGTGACTTCCTTTGACGAGTCCACGACGTTGTGCTTTAGTGCTATTTTGCTTGATTGATTCTATGTTTGGCAGGTGTTGATTCTGTAAACATAACCATTCATGTAATTATTTTCTGAATTTGTTACTGGTTTCGCGTTGTTATTTTTCTGGCGACTGTAGTAATACACCAAAGTATCAATTGTTATATAAGTCCGTTTCGCGTGGTTTGTAGGCTTTCTATGAAATTCCAGTTTGAAAATATCTGGTTCATGTAATTCCACCCTACCTTTATAAAATTAATGGGACAAACCTAGTATTCTTTTGAGAGCACGCTTTATTCCGTGCTCACGACTTTCTCCTCCTGTATTCATCCCAGTAATATTATCTTGTTTGGTAAATAGGCTCTAAGGAGATAAAGCCTCCCGGATGATTCAGTATAATGGAAGGGAAAGAGGTATGAACAGATAGTGCGAGATAACGGAGGTTATATAACTTAATTGTATTGCTTCCATTTTCAGACTGCCGTTGCCTTTCCGCGCATTACCCAATGATTTACGGAGTCAACCAAAACAAATTAATTTTCCGAAAGAATATTAAGTTGCAAGTTCGGGAGTTATTTCTTGAAAGAGTTCGTTGTCCGGAATATTCTGTGAGTTCTTCTCCAATTTTCTGAACGTTTCAAATGCTTCCTTTATAAAACGGAAAAAATCTCGAATTCCACACCATGTACTCGATTTCTTCATAAATTAACATTATAATTTGTTTCGAGAGCACGATTTGTTTGTTGATTGGAAAAACATTCGTAAGTTTTCCCAAAATTAGTTCATTTTCTCATTGAGAAATACAATTTGAATGTTTCAACTGAGCAAAAATTGATTTTTTCGTCTTATTATTGAAAAGCCTCAATGAACAAGATCAGTGAAAATGAAAACACTGAACATTTCACTCAGAATAAGCTCCGAATAATAATATAATATACTTTCATAATCTACTTTCATTATTCAAGATGCATTCGAGGTCTGCAACTGGTGTTTCCGCTTTGTTGCAGCTCTTCTGGTTCAGTATGCGAATTTTCCACTCAAGATACTTCAACATAAAGGATTTAAATAACGTGAGATCAGCTGATCTAACTGGTCACTACATTGGAAGCTGTCTGTCGATCAAATGCAATGGAAAGCATACGTCGGGAAATTGATGCACGTGAATATTGAAATGTTAGCATTTTGATGAAACAGTAAGATTTTCAGTGAATTGCCAACATTTCTTTACATTTCAATAGTCATAAAATTCACACATTTTAGGTGAAAGATTGAAGTGTCTCCATCGAGATAATTCTCAATGAGAAATATTTAAACAAAATGACTATGGATTCGTTGACACTGAAGATTCACACGGTTCCAATAACGAGATTGCGTTGACTTATTTCACCGTTCAATCTGAATACACAATCGTTTATTGAATGTGTAGTTTATGATAGGTTTGAGTTATTGATCAATTTCTTACTAAAGTCATCAAACTGAATTCAATGATAATATTCATGTGTTATCACACCGCATAATATCGTGCTTCTCGATACACTGATTAGCTTCGATTCCAAGAACTAGTACCAATCTCAGGACTCTGATGAGACAGCCGCAATCCACTCAAGATTAGTCGTCTCCGAGGGATTTTCTTTAGCATTTTTGTTAAATAGCATAACGGTATACAGTCCCTACTATTACTACTACCGTCCGTTACAAGGTTTGTGATATATCGTTTGAAAGGTCCCTTCATTCTCTATCCAAAAATGTTATCGCTTTTAAGTTTATTGCAACAGTTCAGTAACATGTAGTAGTGTCAAATAATTATCGTCATTCGAATTGCCCTCAATGAAAAAAGGACCAAAGATATGATTTCCTACAATCCCTTCCCAAAACATCAACCTTTTGAGGGTATTGCGTGTGTTCTTCTCTCATCCAGTGAGGATTTTCCGTTGCCAATTAGCTGCAATTTTGCCAAATAGCAAGACCGTTAACAGACAAACCACACTCATCAGAAAACATAACGTCTTCTAATTGGATAATATTGTTATCCATCATGTCCATCATTTGCTCACAAAAATAAGTTCTTCTATCAAAATCGTCTTTCATGAGCTCCTGAGTAGGTATCATTTTATAGGGACGCATTTTATCTTCTTTAATTATGTTTAATATCGATGTATGGCTAACATTGAATGTAGTGGATATCTCTCTTCTCAATGTATGTGGGTTTTCCTCAAACTCAAGCATCTCATCTAATTTGAGTTCATCACTCATTGTATTGGCAGCTGCTTTTTTATCTGCTCCACATGATCAAGCTCGCGATACTGCTTCTTCATTTTGCTTATTGTTCCTTGAGATATGGATGGTAAATTAGGAAATTTCCCATGAAATAGGCATGCTACCTCCCGTTGTGTTTGACTTTTATCCCCGTAACCAATCATTTATAAAACTGTTTTTTCATGCATTTCTTCAAACGTGTAACATACGAAACGAGTTGACAAAGTGTTTTAAACTAACGTTGCCACGGAAATACCAGACACTCTCTTGTCGTAAAACGATTTTTCACAGCAAATCCGGTTTTTTCAAAGGATACCATCTAAAAAGAACATTGCTATGGGTTTTGCTCACTTTCTTATTACCAGTACCTCAACATCAAATAAGTTTCGAGTATATTGCAATAAATTTTGAGTGTATTTTATCGAATTTGGGTAACTACATGATTCTTGCCATAAATTCGAAAGCGATACCATTTTTGAATAGATAATGAGGAGACCTTTCAAACAATATATCACATGAATTGACTCCTCATTTAGAAAACTGAAGTTTATACCTGTCAATCGACGAGGGGTTAAAGATAGGGGTAGCATTTTTTCGTTGAAGTATGTCAAATTATAATTCAAATTCGCGTTGTTTCAGGATTTTGTTAAAATATGTACTGTATCCGAAAAAATGAATTTATTCCATTTGGCTTGCACACACTGTATATTGCTCATAAAAAATAAAGGTTTCTTCTATAATTGCAATGAAGTTTCCCAAGATACGAAAAAGTTCTCTATCAAAATGAATTATTTGGCGTGCGCACCGGTAATGAATAAAATAAACGATTTTTTTTATTTCAATGAAGCAAAGAGTTTATACTTCAAACTCAATCGAGATCACGTATTTTCAGATCCTCCCAAACGAAACGAAACAAAACAATATCGCCCTAAAAATGCAAACGACCGAACTTCTTTTTTCTCCATGCTCCAAACTATCCCCCATCTATCTGCCTCTTTCGAGACACATGATTACTACGGCCATAATCTGGTATTTTCAGTGCTCCCTAATGACCTAAATAACCTTTTGTATTAAAAGTAAGATGAAAACTTTTCAAAGACCCCCATTATGCTCGTGGAAGCCCGAGATGACTAGTAAAACTTCCGCAGCCCCAAGATGTGCTTTTGTAAATATTTAAGTAGTTTGTCGGTTTATTATTCGTTATCCAATCTCTTGTAGGCTTGTACTTTGGGAGAGAATTTGAATGCCGCGTTGTTATGTAACAGCAATTTGATAGTAGGAAATATATGTGGAATTAGTCGTTTCAATGTTTGGGTTTACCAGTTTTCACATAAATACAGTATTTT
>WOGO01004245.1:0-13457 GCA_015342085.1 Leptinotarsa defecta | reverse complement strand
TTTTCTTCTTCAAGGATTTATGAATATTTAAAATTACTCGCTGAACTTCAACATGTAAGTCCTTATTATGAAATTCTGGATTCCTGTTGATTCACACAGATTCACAGATTCACAGAAAGCCATATTAATGAAAGTACCCCAAAACACTGATATTTTCTCAAAAATCGGTTTAAACGATGCAAAATATAATATATTTCGAAGTAGGAAGATCTGAAATGTAAGGAATAAAGTTACACATGACATGTGTATCATATAGCACAGTAACGTTTATCAGCTTGAAAGAAAACATATTCTTATCTTATTGTGTCATTAATTTATTCATGAAGTTGAATAGTTTTTTTCACACAGGGCATTTTTCTTGTCTTTGATCCTGTATCCGGATGTATCTTCAAAAAAATTATCAATGAAGTTTCTAAGGCTTTTAGGTACTTTGCATTCATGATGAAGTACAAAGAGAAAGCTACTTTGAAAGCTTTTAGAAAGCTTATAAGCTGAAAAAAATATATAGATTATTTTATATTCTTATCCCAATGCTAATGTGAGTAACTGCACAAATCGAAATTACAGAGTTAGAATGAAAACATACAAATGTTACCTATAACTATATAGATTCTTAACTTCGTTTACCTGCATTCCCAAATACCACACTTTCTACAACGCATATTTTAAAACTGATTTAGATACTTACTTGGCTTCAAAGGGATTCAAGTCAGCGCGGCGTTTTGAAAATGGAAGGTCACTGATGTACCACATGTCTTGGAGGCGATTTCACACAACATATCACGTAAATTGAACTTCACATGAATCTTCCGTGATTTATTCAATTTCACAACGTATTTTTACACAACTCTTTGGTTCACATATGATATTCTGTGAATTCCATTATCACGGTTTTTATTGTGTAAAATTGAAGTTACCCTATAAATATTTAGAAAAAAATTACATTTTATATCCTTGTTTTTCACAATCATTTTTAACAGTAATGGCGATTGTTTTTGGGATAGTCATGGGGTTATTTTAATCGATTATCTTCAAAAATGAAAAACCATTACAGGAGCATACCTACTACGCATCATTACTTGACAAGCAGGACTTGACGAAAAAACGGCCACGTTTGCAGAAAAAAATCCTGATTCACCAAGACAAGGCATCGTCTCACACCTCAGCGGTTGCCATGCCATGTAAATTCCATAAAAGTATTCAAAAAATTACGGTTTGAACTGCTTAACCATCCGCCTCACTCACCAGATTTAGCCCCGAGCTACTTTTTTTTGTTTCATCTTGAAATTGCAGGAGAGTGATTTTCGTCAAATGAAGAGGTAATCACCCTTGTGAAAAATCATTTTACAGAGTTTAAAGGAGACTATGTTGAAAAATAAAAAATAAACTGAAGAAATGTCTTGTAACTATGTTAGCTCGGAAACTTTTCAGGCCATCTTCGTATATTTTCAAATCTTATCAGACGAGGATAGATCACCGTCGTGATAAATCAACGAAGTCACAAGAACAATGTATTAAAAAATGTTTTAATAGGTAATAAAATTTTATCAAGCATGAAATAGCAATAAAGTCCGAACAATGCATCTTTCTTCCTTTTATCGCACAATAACTGAGGCATTTATAAGATAATCACTTCTATGATGAGAAAATAACAATAAATAATTATTGCTAACATGTCTTGGACATTGTTGTTATAATACATTTCTACCATTTTACCTCTTGTTCTATGATTACTAATCTTTCAACATGTTTGTTCGTTTTTATCGCGAATCAATTTAAGGTTGAAAGCTATTGAAACGTTCATTCAGTATTCAATTTTCCTCAAAAATTGTTCAATAATTTCTATTTTGTTTCCTTCGAAGTAACCCCCCTTCAATCGTCGCAAAAGGGCGTCTTTTCATGGGCCTCTTCAATCTTGAGAACAGATAAAGTCACAGGCGGCCAAATCTGGTGAATACGGTGGCTGAAGCATGATTAGGGTTTTGTTTTTTACCAAAAAATCTACTAAATTTTCAATTTATCAATAAGTTTATTCACTTGAGTCGAATTCATACTTGCCATAATTTGGGTTTCAGGGCTTTCATTTTTCAATTTCATCCCCAAGATTTGAATATATTTAAATTAGTTTAAAGGTCCTCTCCCCAAAAGTCCCAGTTGCATACTCATTTTATAATATGCCACACTTATTTCAAAATAACGAATATAACCAGATATCAGTTGAAAGAGTATGAATTGTCAAAAAATATTGCTTATTTATATTATTACAAGACTTAGGTGAATATTTCATCATAAAAAACTACTAACCTGGCTGGCGGCACATTTCTCGTTAACCCTACGGAGGTTACGCCTGTTTTCATGACACAAGAGGTGGCGCCGGGTCTGAGAGACCCATGTTCAAAATACATACGTGGCACTTTTTTCTTCAAACAAAATGATTAGAGGTGATCAAATAAACGTTTAATGGTCCAAAAATCAAAACATGAACATAAAAATATAATGAAAAGCATAAATAAACGAAATAAATGAAGTAGATACATAAAAATGTTACTCTTATCAAAATATTCAACAACAAATGAAAAATTATAAAAATCTCTACTATTTTGGTATAACTGTGTACTCAATGAACCAAAATGTTCATTCTACAAGTTTATGATTGAATTGGTACATTCAGGGATATATAATTAAATTTTGCACACTTTCACACTTTCTTTTTTGCAAAAAAAACATCTTTTGCGTACTCCTGGAACATGCTCTTGGGGCGGTTGGGTTGCAATAGAAGAGCCAGCATAATCTTGCCTTCGTTCCCTCACTTCTTTCGGTATATTCACCTCCGAAGAACGTCGCTGTATATACATTTGGGTCAACCCTTTAGCAAGGTTTTTCAAATATTTTTTTCGAATGGTTGAATACTTTTTGTTATTCGAAGCATAAATAACTTGTGAATTTACACCTGCTATATTAAGCAAGGCATAAAAAACAACTATTGGCCATCTTCTTGTGTTTCTGGCCACGTTATATGTAGCACATAACTTGTCTAAGTTATCAACACCTCTTTTTGTTGAATTATAATATGTTTTTATTTCAGGCTTTGATTTTTCTCCTGTTGATAAGTCGATTATGTCGTTGTGGTGTAAGCTTGATACCAATAGAACCGTTTTATATTTCTAGTGTCATATCTTCTTGAAAACCAAATACGGTAGAATATATTGGTCTCTGTCTCGTGTTTATGCATTCTGGTGGTAGTTCTTTTTAATTTTTTCAATGGTTGCAACAAAAGTTATTTTATGGTTTATTAGTAAATTTTTGATCAACTCAATACTAGTAAACCAGTTGTCACAGGTCACGTTCCTATTAGTTCCAGAAATTGGCTCTATGAGCCGTAAACAACGCTATATGGATCAGTTTTTCGATTATAAGGACCCTCCGGTTGTTGTCCAACATAAAACTCCAAATTATTGCAGTATGTTGTTGCAGCATCAACCGGAGCAAAAATTTTAATTCCATATTTATTTGGCTTATTTGGAATATACTGCTTGAACCCACACCGACCTCGAAAGCCTTCAAATTTTTCATCTATAGTTGTATTCACTCCTAAGGTATAGGTTTTTTTACAATTCTCCACAAAAAGGTCAAAAACAGTTCTAATTGGTGCAATTTGTCACATTCTCTTCTTTCATTTCTGGAAGCAAGAAATGTATATATGTTCTGTTATCTTTTTCACTATGTTTGATCTATCCCGGCTTCCTACGCATAGCATTGTAAATCAATTCAAACAAAATAATAATGTGCTATACATGTGTTCGGTACTTTTTGAGTTCATCGCGTACAGATAGACAGACGCTCTAAGGGACTATGTTTTATGATATTTAATGATCTTTTACACTCTCGGACAAAAATATTGCATATTTTATTTCAAGAATTTTTTTCACGTTAATTTCTTTTTCCTTAACACGTTATTCATTTTCATTGACGAATGTTCAAAGGTCGAAGTATTTTACGTAAATTTCAATTCAGTACTCATAGATAAAAAATGCTTGGACATAGTCGCTATAGCTGAATAAGTAAAATAATGGCACAAATTGCAAACTTTAAATAGTGTGCCTCTGCCACTATTAATGTCTATTGTTTTGTTTATTGTTATCAGAATGACATTTCGAGTACATTATATATAGATTCTGTAGTTTTCTCATTTCTTGTTTGTGTTAATATTGTTACTGTTGTCAATGATGCAGACAAGTAGATATGGCGCGGAGATTGAATATCCATCAATTGACTATTTTTTGTATTGTGAAGCGATACAATGAGACTGAGGAGTACAAAAGATGGCCTAGTCAAGGACGAAAGAATTGTACAACGCCAAAAGATGACCAATATTTGAAAATTCAATCTTTGCGAAATCGCACGCTTACAGCTCCGCATCTCAGAAATGATTTACTGAGCACGAGCCAAGTTATCATAAGTGTCAAAACAGTAATAAGAAGACTCAAAAGAGTTGGTTCAAATTCAAACTGCCCTGCCATAACCCATGTCGACTAGAATAAATATCAGTGTGGAAAAATTATCTTCACACATGAAACAAGAATACAGTTATGGAAACCAGATGGACGTGGTCAAGTATACAGAAGATCTGGAGAACGTTTCGCAGAATGTAATTTTGTACATAAAGTTAGCTTTGGTGGTTGTCCCATTATGTTGTGGAGTGGTTTGTGTGTAGTTTGGGACAGTCGCACCGAGCTTATAGGGGTGAATTTAAGAATGAATGCCGCATGGTACATACGGAACATCCTTGAAAAGCATGGTCTACCTTTCGGCGGCTTCATTGGTCACGAATATTTTGTGCTGATGCATGATAATACTCCTGCACATGCTGCAAGAATAGTGACCCAGTATCTTAAAGTTGTTGGACTTGAGGCAGTGGAGTGGCCATCAAACAGTCCTGATGCAAATCCCATAGAACATATTTGCAGAATCAAGAATTGCTGCTCGGGAAGTATGAAATCGAATTCCACAAGAAATTAATAAAAACCTTTTGCGGAGTATGCCCAGGAGGATGCGAGCTATCGTTAGAGGTAGGGGACAAAACACTACCCTGTACTGAACTGTTATTATGTTGTCACATTGCCGTCATTGTTGCTTGTTCTGAATAAATATTATAACCAAAAGTAGTCTATTCCATTACTTCATCCAGTAGTGTGTTGTAAAGTTTCAATATCTGAATTATTTGACAATCAATATACGTTAAATACTTCAGCATATCCTATTCAGCAATGAAAACTACATTAAAATTCAGACAAACAGAAATAAACATGAAATCAAGGCTTCAAATAAAATATACAATATTTTTGTCTGTGAGTGTATATACTTTGGGATATTACAGTTGTCTCAGAATAAGAATTTTGTTTGATTTGAAAAACCCAACGAGATTTTCAATGATTATTTTCTGCTATTGGTACTCAAAACACCGGTACCCAGAGATCCTGATTTGGAAACTTGTTTCAACTATATAATTTTTCGTGAGATGATGCTACTGCGAATAGCTATGATGCCCTCTAGGTGGCACGGGAAGTTATTACCATAGCTTATCAAGCACACCAGGTTAATGACCATAATAGTCGATGCCGTTGAAGTAAAAAATTGTTTGACACGTAAATCCAGTTGTCTCATAACTTCGAAGTTATCACCGACGTTTATATTGTAATTTCAATGTTTTTTTTAATCAATTCTTTATGGATAATTATAATTATACAATACCTCACTCACCTTCTCGTATAGACTTATACATACTTCCATAGCATACACATATCAATGCAAAAGCTACAGCATTGAAAGCTAATAACGTAGACAAGTATATGACATCCGCTTTTCCTTTGTTTTCTAGAGGCAAACATATACTTGTTCTGGAATAATTGCTAACTCCTATTAGAGGTAACACGGCCATCAGAAGTGCACAAGTCCAGCCAGCCACCATAACTCTGACAGCATTTCGAAGTTTGAGTCGTTTGTTGAGGTGTATAGCCCAGGTTATAGTATACCAGCGTTCTGTCGTGATTACAGCCAAGGTGTAAACAGAAAGTATGTTGCCGAAAATAGTAAGAAAACCGGCTACGTTGCAACCATTTCCTGGAATTGAAAACGAATGATTGAAGGAAATAGAAAATTAAGAACGATTTATTGGAACCTGTCGCTGTTGTTTGAATACAAGATGTACTGATAGGTATTTTGAAAATTAAAAAAAGGAACTTCGAATCATATCATTTACTTTAGAGATATGAAAAAAAATCAAATTTTCTGATAATGTTTCACTCATCTATGGTTCAATTTGAACTTTGTCAATCGATAAATGAAATGATACATAATGAAGTTATAATAGTGCAGATGATGACTTCCCTTCATATGAAGACCCCAACTATGGTTTCGATACAAAACTCAATTCTCGAATATCAAAAATAAACGGGGCTCCCAAAGGCGATTAGTTGCATTATAATGGAAGTTCGCATGAATTTATTGAAGCTGAAACCCATACATATGCTGATCTAGGAGTAACTGATTCCATCACTGAAATATGACCGGAAAGTTTGAAAATGAAATAAAAATATGAAATTTAAATTTGGCAGATCAGAAGCAATTCTACAAGTCATTCAGCATATTTTTGCTGTTTATTGATCAATACATTAATTTATCAGTTGATGAAGTGTTCAGTTACAATACAGGAGCCGATATTGTAACATACTAACTTAGGTAACACGTCAGATGTGTTTAACAAAGATAAACACCAATCAACCTAACATTAAAATTGAAAATAGACTATCAGAGTCAAAAGAGAGTATTTTTAAACAGAAGAATAGTAAACAGAAAAGTATACAAAGTATGAATGTTTCAATAGAAACGTGATACTGATTTTTTTAATCCATTCAATTCAACCAGATTAATTCGAAAAAGAGAATATTTTTGGTTGAATATTTTCAATTCAAACGAATATTTGAAATGAAATAACAATGATATATCTTAACAAATAATCATTCACTTTCATGGAGTAAACATTTTCCAATAATAATAAAAAAAAACTAATGAAATGAAATTTTAAGAATCACCAACTTTTCATTAGTTGAGATATATTGTGTCCCTCTGAGGACAAAACATGACATAGATTTCTTTTTTTCACGTACAGACCTGTAATTTATTGTATAATTACTGTCATTTTCTGAATAGAGTGTACGAAACAAAAACATGTATTTATTTCTCTATTCGAGTACCAACTTACCTTCCTGCCAATCTATCGCAGAGTTGAAGTAAACTCCAATGGAGCAAGCATCAACTGTAGCTATCAACAATAAATGAATTCCAATGCACAGGTCAGCTATGGCTAAATTACACATGAGAAATTTGGACACTGTCAGTCGGAAATGGGAAGTTGAGATAACTATTACGACGAATAGGTTGCCAGTAACTGCTGACAAAGAGATGAACCACACTGGAATTCGTAATCCCCAGTTACCCATCAAATCTTCACATGGATTGAAAGCATCTGGAGGTGGATAGCACTTGACCTGAAACATCATTTTCATTTGAAAATTTGAAAATATCATTCCGATGGAATGAATCAAATTATAGCAGTTTCAGTTTTGGGTGACTGGAGTTATTCGTTCCTTTCTGACATTTTTGAGGATTTATAAAATCAAAAAAGACAGTCATTTCTCAAATTCGGAATATATTTTGAAATGGAATTGCCTTGACTTCAATAATAATGATAATAATGTTTATTTCCGTATCAAAACGTGGTGAAGTAACTTGGTTTTCTAACCATTTAATTTTTAATTGTCATTTTTTGTTAATAATTTTTGAATTTTCATCTCGTGTTGATAGTTTCCCTTTTTTATTTTTTTTTGGATGTTGCTTGTATTTTATTTCATTGTGATTTCAGTTTGTTTTGGCTTTATATAATTGTTATTTTTCAGCTAATCTTCTTAAGTTTTTACAGAATCTTACTAATGAAATGCATTATTGTTTAGATCAAGTTGTTCGTTAATGACAATAGAATTGGGATTTTTCTTTGACTTGTTTATTTCCATAGACTCCAACAAATTTATCATTTTCCCTTTTTCTCTTGTGTGGCGGATTTTTATACTATCTTCATCTATTTTATGTTACAAATTTGTAAGATGTTCGTACGTTATTGATTTTTTATCCAAAATGACATGTTCATAGTATCATGATATCAAAATTTCTACCAGTTTTGTCTGCATGCATGGCGGGGTAATAACCACATTCTAGTCGATATGTACCACCGGATCATTTTTCTTTGTTTAATTTAGGTGGCATTAATAATCCGTCTCCTGAATTTCCGTTGGATGTGTAGGATGTTTATAGATTGAATTTTAAAACATAATTTTTAATATTTCCAGAGATTGTACCTGTATAATTGATACTAATATACTGTGTTAGAAATCACACGTTAAAAGGTAAGACCTCGTTAATCCTTAGCTCGCACAAGTTTCGACTTCTAAGGGTAGTCATTCGTAGGAGTGCGACAGCTGGTTAACGAAAAAACAGATTTTAAACAGATGTCCTGGTCTTGTGGAAATTAAATAAAGTTCTTTTATTACTGATTTTTCTTGATATTTCATTATAATGTTGTTAACTAGAGTAATAGGTATTTTTGTTATTAACTACTATTTGTTTAATGATTGCGAAATCACTTCGGAGGTTTTGATTAGAAAGGGTATTGTGAAAGCCCTATGTATCATTGACCCGAATGCAGACAATTTCTGTGAAATAGGGTTGAAAGAGTCAAAAGGTATTGTGCAATCTATGAATGTGTTTTTTCTGAAAACTTCAAAGTCGAATTTATCATTGGTTTTGGATATCGTCAGATCTAAAAAATGTTCATCATTGTCCTTTTCTATCTCTACGGTGAATTTGATTTTATCGTGTAGACTATTGGGGAATTTCAATTAATGAGTTATTTGTCTCATTGAACTATCGAAGTCTACTGATATGTCGTCTACATATCCAAACCAGAACACAATATGCTATGGGAAAGAGAGTTATGCAAAATGAGATTATTCTCTGAATTATTCAGGAAGATATCCGCTAGTAACGGACTAAGCGGTGATCCCATCGGTAGGCCTGAGTTTTGTACTATATAAAATGTATTGTTGAATTCTGAATAGTTTTGTTTAAACACATGTTGAACAGTTCACAGAGTTCACTGTTGACATATTATGTCTATATAATATTTTTCTTACCAAAGAATATTTGGAAACATGTTCTTGATGTCAAACAATAGTAATTCAATTTTATTGTTAATTGTCATGTTGCTGAGTTTGTTTGTCAGGTCTATAGAATTCAGTATGGTGTGGAAAGGTTTGAAATAAGTGATCTCCCTGAATTTACAATTCTCCTGATTATAAGGTGTCGAAATTCTTGAAATAGATGAATGTCCTTCTCTGGAAAAAAACATAGACATAATTTCGACCCATATGTCAACAATGAACTCTGTGAACTGTTCAGCACATTTTTAAATTCAATGATACATTTTATATACAGAAATCAGGCCTACCGATGGAATCACCGATAAGTCCGTTACTAGCTGATATCTTCCTAAACAATTTAGAAAATAATCTCAATTCAGATGACTTTCTTTCTTCAATTAGTCTACACGACAAAATCAAATTCAGCGTATAAATAGAAGAGAACAATGAGATACATTTTTTAGATCTGACAATATCCAAAAACAATGATAAATTCGACTCAAACATTTTTCGAAAAAACACATTCACAGATTGCACAATACCTTTCGACTCTTTCAAACCGATTCCATAGAAATTGTCTGCATTGAGGTCAATGATACATAGGGCGTCCACAATACTCCTTTCTAATCAAAACCTCCGAAGTGAAATCGCAATCGTCAAACAAATAGCAGTTAATAACAAAACACCATTACTCTATCATTAATGTACGAACATCTTTAAAATTCGGAACATAAAAAAGATAAAGATAATTCAAAAATCGTCCACACGAGCGAAAAAGTGAAAATGATGAATTTGTTGGAATCTATGGAAATAAACAAGTCAAAGAAAAATCCCAATTCAATTTTCTTCAACGAATAACTTGATCTGAACCTAAAACCCAGTTCCCAAATCCTACATATAAAAAAATGTTATGTTCATCGACATACTGCTATTAATTGAGGTTATCCCAGGTATTGACAATGTAGGTACCAACTGATTTACGATATGTATAGGCAATGTAGGTATACTTTACTCAGATTTGAATGTAATCTAGTTACTTTTGGAAATGGTCTAATGGCTGAAACTATTCAACATATAAAACTATCGTGAAAAATAAGACAGAAGTGTGTTCTTATAGTTTTTATAGTGTATCCTCAGGGAACAATAGTAGTCTTTATTATTTCCACATTGTTAAGAAAACAATGAATATTAGATTTTGAGGTTTATATATGGAAATCAAGGGCAAAGTTTATTTTCTGTTGTGTAAACACGACAGAAAATATTGTTTCAAAAAATTGTGAGCTGTCATGGGACCCCTTGCAGATGTGAAACAATGAAATTATTTTGTACAGCAAGTAATATTAATAAAATAACATAAGATAGGAAAGAATATGGCATAAAGTAAACATAATAATAATAACATACCTAATAATAATCATCATCATTATTCATTAAATTCATCAATTCATTTCTAATTGTTACAACTCAATTCTTTTTGTCAGTGACTTCTGTAATAGTTATATTCGATGTTGTCTCTGACGTTATCACTGATGATAACTAAAGTACTCGTATGTTACAAAAGTGTTGGATGTAACATGATCAATACATAGATAAATGTACACTTTGATTGAAAAATATAATTTACTTACTGATGAATTGATAATGTGTCGTAGTGAAGTTGCGTGAGTTAGCTGGCATTGTAAAGGTATCAAAAGAACCTGTTAGCTTTATATTGCATGGGCGTTTGACTATGAGAAAGCTTCAGTGGGTGCCGCGCGACATCACTGTTCACAAAAAACAAGAACGTCTTGTGGTTCTAAGTAGTTTTTGGTTATGTTCAAACATAACAAACCAGAATTTTTGCGACATAGGTTTTGACAATGGATGGAACATGGATCCATCACTTCACTGCCGAATCAAAACGATCGTCATCTGAGTGGAGAAAAAACTGGCCAACCAAAGTGGTCGAAAGCACAACAATCAACTGGAAAGGTTATGACATGGGTATTTTGGGATGTCCATGATGTAATATTCATCGACTATCTTGAAAAGGGAAATACTATCAATGGTGAATATTATATAGCGTTTTTGGATCGTTTGAAGGCGAAATTTACTCGAATAAAGATGTTATTGCCCATTTCGAAGCAAAAGATAAATCGTTCTACAAAATTGGTATTGCAAATTCAGGGCGGCGCTGGAATTATTGTGTGACTCTTGATGGAAATTACGTTGATGAATAAAGTCAATTTTGAATAAAAAAACGCAGTTTTTTTAGGCCCGGGACTTTTCATCCCATAATGCACTAACTCGTCGGAAGAATTGAAAAGTTTGTCCTTTCGACAAAAGATCTTTATTATAATTTTGATTTTTTACAGATTGTGAATGGTGACAATCAAAAGGTCGATCAAGAATAATTCAACCTGCTACCACAAACTGAAGCGACATTAAATTAGTTACATTCTGTAGTTCACGCTGACGAAATAGCGACTGAAAAATGTTAAATATGAAGTTTTTATAACATTGCTCAAGAATGACAAACAGCATGGCGGCAGGTAGAAATGGGCCGACGAATGTTATTGACAATTTACCTAATCCAGGTACAGGTATTAGAACATCATACTACCTGAGTCAACATGAACACGCTTTACACAATTTACCTAACCCAGGTACAGGTATTAGCACACCAAACTACCTGAGGCAACTATATTGGAGGCAACTCAGCATATATAAACCTCTACAGAATCTAACTACACGCGCCAGCGAAATTTTAGGATGGAATTTCAAAAATCGACGGCTTTCAACCCAAAAAATAGTGACACTGAAAACTTCGACGGCGATAGCCTTTACCGTTTTGTCAAAGTCATCTTTCGGAAAGAAAGCACATCGTTTCATTCATTGTCCAACACTCGACATAAAATTTCAATGAGAATTATCTGTACGGAGTCAAAAACAGAGAGCACTCCATTATTTTGTTCTGATTGTGGAGGGTAAAATGATGAAAAAAGCAGTGCAAAACTCGTTTATATTCCACAATAGGTAACCTTTGAGCAATTAATTATCTTTTTGTACGCGAATGCTGCGGGATGTTTTCCTTATTTCTGTTATAATCAGTTTTTAAAGTTACCATGTCATTCATTATGAATTTAATATTGAAATTTCCTCTCATGTAATAATTTCTTTCACTAAAGATATTGCTTTTATCATAATTGAATTAAAATATGTATATAATTTCTAGAAACGATGAATATACTTTTCTTATTTGCGGTTAGCAACTTGGAATTGTTTCATAAATGAGCTGACCTTTCTCGTCTGTGAATTGTTATAGTAGAATTCTTTGATATCAACCCACCGGAAATGGAAGAAGAATTTATATTACTATACAAATCAGGTTTTGAACTGAAATAATACTTCATTACTAAGTGTTTGGCACATAAAAATTGCACTTTTCTTGAAATGTGATTGCTGATAATAAGCCAACACAACATCTCAATCTTTGGAGATTCGATTCAAGGAAATGATAATATTTGTGTACTTTTATTGAGCATTACCATTGATTTTTTTATTCTGTTATTACTTTTTTCGAATCTTGAATGGTCACTCTCAGATATTTATAATATCTTTTACAATATTTTGTATCCATACAAAAAAAACCTCCGGTGTATCTGGATGTGATAATGCTCTCTTACTGTGATAATTCAACTATTGCGAATACCTTTTTGTCTGGTATCGATATCTGAAATTACTACGATTGTCATATCTGAGGTGAATAATATATTAGTTGTGATGATTTATCAATAGCAATAATGATGCTAGTTTTTAAAATCATCATCGCACCCCTTAACCTGTTTCCATGAATATTCACAACACAGATTTCAAACAGATTTCAAATTCTCTGATGATTATAATCAACCCATTATTTTTTCAATTTTGACATATAAAGCAACACTTTTCAAAATAGTTTCAGAAACTTTACTACAAAAAGTTCATTCATTTCATCGTCGATTACGAGAGAAGATACCACAGGAAAATTCAAGTAGAACCATACGTTGATTGCAGGGGATTTGAAATCGCAGATAGATTTGCAGCATTTTGAAGTTCAGCACTGATGCATACTGAATGATAAGTCAGAGTTAGATGATATGCTCGTACACTTCACATTAAATACAAAGTTAGGCACACTTGTGTCAACGAATCATTACACATACATCAATACTTAACGTCATAATA
>WOGO01004244.1:0-13458 GCA_015342085.1 Leptinotarsa defecta | reverse complement strand
GTTAGTACCTGCATTAAACGATTAAAGGGTAATGAACGAAACTAATTTATTAATAACAAAACACACAACATGTAGAAATTATAGTAAATGTTCAATATGTCTACCTTCAGACATTACGCATGTGCCTAGACGTCGGCGCATTGAGCCACGTATTCGCTCAAATATTCCTGGAGTCTCTCTGATTACCCTGCACGCATCGATGATGCAGTTTCTCAAGTCCTTTACATCGCGAACAGGAGTACGATAAACCGAATGCTGTAAATGACCCCAAATAGAGAAATCGAGAGGACTGAGATCCGGGGATCGAGCGGGCCAGTTCTGTGGTCCTCCTCAACCTGTCCACTGATTTGCATATGTTTCAGTTCAATGCTGACGTGCTACTGGACTAAAGTGGGTGGGAGCCCCATCAATCGGTTGAAAACATCCAGACAGGTTTTTTTGTTGCAGACTTGTTTCTGATATCATAGCAAACGGACCAGGTCTCGGTGCATAGAATTTTGAGATTGCATCGTCTTCTTATTTAGAATCGATTTTAGGTTTGTTTGATAGATGTACCATGATGGTGATCCAAAACTTTTTATCGACGGTCAATCAAATCGAAAAAGTTATCTACTTTGGACGCATAACGATTATCTGTGTGACTGTTACTAGATTAGTTCTATAAAACAAATACCTGTGAAATCTTGCTGACTATTCTGAGAATATTTCATCCCATTTTTCCTATCGAAAAAACTTCTTTTACCATATTGGGGCAAAGTACACAATGAATATGAAATTTTGTCTACAGCCGAATTCGCGATGAATACTTGTTGTAAACACTGTGAAACATTTTATATTTGAATTTATCGATATATACATACATATATGAGCACATATGAATTACAGAATTGTAATTGGACAATATAGCAAAGGTACATATGGTTTTTTTTTCCATCTACTCAAATAGACGTAGAAGTTCAAGTCTCTGACTTTGAAGAATATGCTCTCTCCACTCTTTTTTGAAGCGATTGATATTTGAGAAAGATTTTACATTTCAGGAATTCGGTTGTAGAGTTTAGGCGCAAAGTAAGTAAATGATCTTTTTATGATATTTAGTGCTAGAGCATAAAAAATACAACTGTCGTATGTCTAACAGACGAGTTTCGATGTATAATCTATTAGATTTTTCTAGAGAATATAAATTGAAGAAAATGCCTTTGCATAATTTCAATTTGAGAAATATGACTATTTAATGCTACTATTATCTAGCGGATATGACTTTCCACAAGCGAGTAGTATAAAGTTTTGAGCATTGTACTTCCATTTAATTCATTTTTTTGAAGAAGCTTTTGCTATAGGTTCATCTGAATCAACTTTCAGTAAAACTATAAACTATATGAACAATCTATTGAAACACTTTTCCAACATCGAAAAAAAACTACGGTCTCTGGAGGCACGTTTCACTAACTATGTTAGCGTCCTCAGATCATTATGACTAAATTTTACTACTGCTGCCTAACAGATGGTAGTTAGGCCACTAGCATATAAAAACACTAACATAGTGATAGAATTTAGTCATAATGATATCCTGAGGAGCTAACTTGGTTAGCAAAACGTGCGTCGTGAGACCGTATTTTTGTTCTGGTGTTGGGAAAGTGTTTTCGATAGATTCATTTCATGCCAGAGGTTCCAGTACAAACTATCAAGTATATGAACAATATTAAATTATAATTAATGATTACAATTTTTAGTAGGTAGGTCAGTATGATTTAATTTCATTAGAATTGATTCTCAATTCCGTGGAAAATTCATTTACTTTGAATTTTTTGGTTTTGTTCTTCTTAATCCATCCATTTCTGCTAATGCATGATTAACATAGTTTCTCAACAACAAGAAAACATTCTCTAATTTATAAAGACTCAGAAGTATTTTACGTACCTAATAGAAAATGAAGATCAACGAAGTAAATATGTACAAAATTCTGAAATTATTTCACGAACAGAATTTTTCAAGTATGGGTGATTCAACCTTCTATGAATTTCCATATATGTGCCACAACTACTGAATTATTATCATTATTTCTTTTAAGAAAGTTCTTGGCTTTCTACCACCCCATCTCGATACAAAAAGAAAGAAAGGAAGCAAATAATTTCAAAAGAAGTACATAGATGTGTGGATCATGCAAAGAAGTAACTTTCAAATACAAACTGAAAGAAAAAGCCCTTCTGAAACAGCTAATACTTTCATATAAGAACTCATTCAGAAAACTGGTTTTATGTAGAATAAACTTCCGGATATCGGTTTTCCAAATGAATTCGATCTCCAGCGATTCAAATCCAATGTGAATCGCTACTTTCGCACAGGTACCGCTCTTGGAGCGCCTTAAAAATTTTTCTGTAGTGCTTGTCTTTTGTCCTTAAAAAAAACATTGAAAACTTCTTTCGAAGCAAATATATGAAAACTGAATTATACAAAAAGCCTTTAGTCTACTCAGATAGTATTCCAAACATCCGTTATGGAATTGAATCAGATATTATTCACAGGATCCCTACACAATATATCAAATGAAAGGTAAAAATTTCACATACATAGAACATCCTCACTGGTAGACATCGATGTTTCGCCGTCTGTATTCTTCCTCTGCTTGGTTTTTCGACAGTCCACGATATCATTCCTAGTCAAGGAAAAGAATAGTTTCTCTCCTTTGCAAAGAAATTAGGTGTTTCTGTTGTGGCACTCTTGCAAAAATTATATCTATATAACTTACTTTTTTCCTCAGTCTTGATCCTCTGATATTCATACCAATTACTTACCGATACGTTACCACCCAGCTGAATATGTAGGTGGTTAATATGTATGGTACATTTGAGAGCATATATCCACACGTTGATTAAGTGGTATCATTTTAGGTGTCTGGTGGATCCTCATGGCTCTACTTCAGAGCTGGAATATTTCCTTTGTGATCTCTAGATTATCGTTTTCTGAAACATGTTTCACATTTTTACCACCAAATCTTCTCTAGCTGTGATGGAACTATTTTTGGTCGGTAATCAAGTCCAAATATTTGATTTGCGAGAGTATCAAAGTGACCACATCATGCTCAATCTCAGTGGTACCAACAGATCATTGATACAACGTTAGATCAGATACTCTGTAAAGTATGTCATCCAAGTGAGATCTGTGTGTGAGATATGAAAGAATATTTAATCTCAAACAGATACTCTGTAATACAAACCACGAACAGTCAAATGAATGAGAAATGTCATTTACGAATTTGTAGCCAAACTTTGGATTGAACTTTTCGGTTTGACATTTATGACACCTTAGTAGAGTCTCTGTTGATGTAGATTTATTTATTTTTTAGATTGTGGAAGGTCAAAAGGTAAAGCATGAAGAAAGTTATACTTTGGCATTCTTGAAATTGAGATTCGGTGCTAGTATAATTTTGTTGGGTAATATTGTTTGCAACGTGTTACTACTAGCAAATGAAATATTATCGGTCCTAGCGTCCTTCTGATAATATTACCTGTTAACATCAGTAGTGATAAAAAAATCATACGGCTGTAATAACGACAGTATTTTGTAAAACAGATAAAGAGTGCATAATAATAGTGTAATCAATTGCTTGTTTATATAACAAGTAATACTTCCGGTAAGTTGTTTCCAAAATGCAACCGAAACGAATAATTATAAAATTCGGCAGCAAAACAATCCTTTTTTTTTCAAATATTTATCTTTCGGCATATTTCCTATATGTTACCATATCACGTTTCAAGTTTATAAATACGGATTTTACCGACCTAAGCGTTAAAGTTATAACGTCTGGGTATCAGTCTAGAATGCTAATTGTGCAACAATAACTTTTCTCTTGCTTCACCGCACAGGAATAAAAATGAAATATGTCTCCTGTAGCGCATTGGCAATATTAGTAATGGTAATAATATATTCATCGTTAAACCTCTGTTGTGCAATTAATCTGTTGAAAACAAACAAAAATATTCTCTCGACGCGCGTTTCGTTAACCAAATTTGCATCATCAGGAGATGACTACAATTAAATCTTACAATTAGCTTACAGATTTTATATGCATCTGTTCGAACCACCATCTTCAATATTGCAGGGTCATCAAATGAAGATAATCAGATGAGGGTCATTGATGAATTCTTAGTATTCATTATTGTGTTATATTGTTATTGTATTTTTCTTTCTATTCATATTTCAATGATTACCTGTCATGATCTTCAATATAATAATAAACAACGGGCTTGTTGGAACGAGCACTTTGTCACTGTCACTGTGTTAGATTTCTAAACTTTTGTAGGCATCTGAAAACCTGTTGTCATGTTAGGTTAGGTTAGGTCCAAAGTGAGTGGGTCTATTCGACCCTCCACCGCAACCCGCAAGGATTTATTGTGGCTCACACCTAGTCTCACTCGGCCAAACAAACCCAGCTTCTTAACGACGCCGATTATTTTGTATGGTGAGTGGTTTGCTAACCTGAACTTAAATTACAGTGAGGTCCGTTGGAGTCGTAAACTCGACATCCATAAGCTCTGTAGACTCGCTCCTGAACTAAATTTACAGGGAGGTCTGAACTTTTGTAGGCATATGAAAACCTGTTGTCATGTACCGGGCTCAAGAATTTTAGGTATTCATCATTTCTTCTGTGAGTACTCTGGTCTATGAAACCGAATATGAAGCATGTTCCTTTTAGCCAGTTACTACAGTCCACTCACTTTGACCAACATAGGTACTTTTTATTGCCATCTTCACAGTCACAATCGACTAGTCTTGTACCTGATGACCAATTATCACCACGTTCACTTGAAACAATCCACTCAAAAAATAAAAAATTGTATCTGGTTGCGCTGATGAACTCAAAAGTGGCATATATAGGTTCTGAATTGTGGATGTGTCAAAATCATGGATCAAATCCAAAAATGTGCCGAAAAAAAATAGAGTGTAGCAGAAACACACACAGTGAAACCTTTATAAAGAGATCGTTCTGGAAGAGAAAGGAAGTGCTCCAACAAAGCAGCGATCGGTTCAGAATATCACTCAGTGGTCATTATTTATCAATAGGATATTATCTTTTTTGGCTGTAGACAATGCCCCAAAGGAACAGAGGTAGCTCATGATGTTTAATTCGAATACAAGGAATTTACGAAATGGTCTATGAGGATTTCGATACAACTATGTTGGTCAAACTAAGCGGATAAGAATGACTCGCTTCATGGAACATGTTTGACACAGACAATTTTGAGAACGGCCACAGAATTAGTTTGGAAATCAAAAAAAGTGGAATGATATCTATAAGCAGCGATAAGCCTGTTTCTACTTCTCTCACAGGTAATCATTGATATATGAATGAGAAATATTGAAATATAATAACAATACAACACAATAAATAAAACCAAGAATTCATTAATGACCCTCATCTGATTTCCTTCATTTGATGACCCTCATTATCGACGGTAATGTTTCACCCAGGTGCATATGAACGCTCTAGTTGGATGTAAAATGTATCTCCTCCCCTGATGTGGAAGGGGATGATGGTTCTTGTTCTTATAGTTCATATTTAGTGGAGAAGTGTATACCCATACTGCTACTATTCAACAGCGGAAGAGTTTGATGATACTAACGGTAAATATTGCACTAATCCAAAGAAAATATTCGAAAAATGATGCATCCTCATAGGAATCTATTTCTTCATCAGTTCGTTCCGAAGTTATATCACTTTCCTTGGTAATATACATAATTGGAAAGTCAGCAAAGCAACTTTTTGGAAAAAAAATATCATAACTCCTATAAGATAGAAGGTTGAATCTAAAAATACACTTCTTAACTCTATAGAATCAAAAATGAAGAACATATGGGAAGGGTAACTAGAGTAAATACAATAAAAACTGTTATACTGTTGTACTTGATAATAATATTTTATTGAATCCGTTGAGAGCAGCACAAAACATACTCACAATAATTAAAATTGCTAGCTAAAATTGCGGTGACTCAAGGTAGAAAATAAACGAAGGAAGTTGGTGGAACCACTAAAAAGTAGTGGAAATACTAAAAAAGTTTCTGACAAAAGAAGAAGACTAAATAAAGAAACATTTTAAACTTCATTTTTATCAAAAGAGTCTATGACTTTGACTTGTCAAAACATCAAATATTTTGGAGCAAGAGAGGCTTGAGTTGGAAACCTAAAAACTTGACCTATGCGTGGTGTCTTTAACATCTTGGTTAGTAGCAGAATGCTGAGCTTGCACTAGTTGCGTGACCTGCTACTTGTTAAAAGCATATTGGATTTAACCTTACTCGTATTTCAAGCAGGGCAAGAAAGCTATATTGTATGCAGTGTGAAAAATGAACTTACGCTTGAATCCATTTTGGGAAATTATTGGTATTAATCTTTTCTCAACCCAAATATCTACAAGCAGAGTATCTATTTTCCGCGTCCAGATAAAAAAGGAAAACTGGCAATTCATCGAGACATTCAAACGCAGTCAAGTGTTGGTAACCCTTGGTGAAATGATGCCTTTCCAATTCTCAAAAATTATACCAACTTGACGTGATACGGTATAAATCTTGGCAAATGATAGGAGGGAATGTCATTCAATTAAATTGGGACTGACAACCGATCACCAAGTTTTATATTAAATAAAGAAGAACTACGTCACATGATTTGATTTCCCTATTGCGTTCATGCATGACGAAAAATTTGACTATTTTTTTTAAATTGGACTACTTGTACCTCATATCCACGAAGCAAACTATGAAATTTTCGAATCTTGGTGAAGATTCGTCAAAACACAATGGAAAAACAAAAAATAAAGCGATATTTTTCATTCTATAGGCAACAATCATTTACTCCTTATACTAACTCATCTTACGTGTGCTGGAAGGGTTTAGTAGGTATTGGATGAAGAACCTGGAAATATTATCTAATTTTTCATGTTATGAACTACTTTAAATCACATACAAAAGAACCTGAAACGGCTTTTGGATCATTATTCGAATATCGAACGGAAGTTAGAAAATAATCTACTTTCCACCTATCCATCTAACGAGAAGCAATGGCCTTCTCTCTTCCCCGATCTAATAACATTTCATGCTACAAGAGGATAAAGATACTGAAGATAATATGAAAAACAATGATTGTTTATTGAAATTGTGGAGTGGTAGTAGGACAGGCTTGAGTTTTTACCGATAACGAATAGAATCCGAGTGTCGTATGTTTTAACATGCAATCCCAAGCACTTACGGCAATGTTGAAAAAATGTATAGTTAAATCGTGCTGAATATTAACGGAGCATTATATTTAGGCGTGCGATTTCTAGCAGGGGACGGTAATCAGTGAAAATCAAAAATCACACCATTGGAATCTAACCAACGTTCACATATCAGTTGATTGAACGAAACACTCTCGCTAACCAACCGATTACTGTCCGACCAAGAAGATATTAATATTTTCGAAGGGAAAGTTAAGGCTCTCTACAATATAAAAATTCATTGTTATTCGAGATTTAAAACCACTCAGTATATTTATATTCCAATTCGGAGATACCTATGTATTTCTTTCACCCTCCTAAAATTCAGTATTTGAAATGATAAAGCCAAAGAAAATAATATTCCTTTCTGAAGATCCATTAAGTAACGTTCAAAAAAATGATAAAAAACTCACCCATACCCCTATACCACCACTCCCCCACATCTCTTATTTCCACCACCGTGAAACGCAGTCCCAATTGGCAAGAGAGCTGCAACTGGGGTGACGTCAGAATTCACGTGACCATACTCAGAACGAAGCAGTTGTTTTAAGTTAAGATGGGTCGTACTCTAAGTCGGCTGGGACAATTAGTCCGCTGAATGTCAGTTGTCACTAAAAGCTGAGCTCGGTAGGTCGAAGGTTGGCCGGTAGAAACGAAAAACAGTGCGCGTTCGCTCGATATCCAAAGCATACTAGAGCCGAAGTGAGAAAGTACGTGTTCTATGGATTTGAATTTTTTGCAGCACAAGTTAGTTTTTGTTTTTTTTTTTCAATTTGCGGCTCGCGTTTTTTTGGGGATGTTGGAACCTTTATCTGATTCAGTTTATCTGGAAAGGTGATATGGATTATCGCCTCTGATAACGTTAATCTTGATTAATGATAAGATTGTTTTTATCGGGATGTCCTCTATTTTGGAAAATTTGTTGTCTATGAAGTGGGTGTATTTTTTGAAACTGGTTTTATTTTCGAAAACATGTGAATTGGATGGTTGGTGTATTTAAATATTTTTTGGTTTCAGTCCTATGTACTCCAGAGGCCCTAGTGCTTACACAACAGGTACGATGCCTTACTACAACAGTGGCTCGCCAGAATTGACCACGCAATCATCACAATTATGGACGAATTCAGGTGAGTTCTATTTTGGTTTAATTTTTTCAAAAACAATTAATTTTTTTTGAAACATGGGTATGCTGCCATAATTTCTGTAAAAAATTGTCAACAATACTTTTTTCTTAACTGAAGTCGTTGTCTCGTTACTTGAAATTTTATTGATCTACTTATAATATATTTTGCTGGAACAGTTAACATGAAGCAGCGATAACAAAAAGTTACCTACTTGTATTGAATAATTTACTGATATAGGTACTTACTGATAATGTGGTTAAAAATAAGAATCCCAGCTCTCGTATATCTTATTCAAGTTGAGCTGATAACTTAACCAGGGTTTGTGGAAATTAAACAAAGAAAAGACTAATTGAAATAATATATATTGATTTACTATTTCATTGCTATTAAAAATGAAACAGGGGAGCTCAAAATAAGTAGCAACTGTGGTATCAGCAAAAATAAATAATTAACATAATTTGTAAAATACAAATTATGTTTTCCGATAAGAAAAAATATCATATCTCTAAACTGTCACCTCGTCAAAAAGTAAACGAAATCTCTAGATATTTTTTTAAAATTGTGGGTAATTTAATTTGATTTTTATTTGACAGACAGAAAAACCTGCTATACAAAGGTCTTCTAATCGTTCTTGAATACCTGAAAAGGATGATTTCGAATAATGAATAACTCAGCTTTCTTCTGTGAGGTTGTCAATAATTGTACTAATTTGTCAATTGTAATTGTCAATTGTACTAATTTTTTTTTATTTTCAATAAGTTACAAAACAGTATATCATAGTTCAACTAGTTTGGCTCATTTTTCAAGTGAAAGTAATAGATACACAAAACACGACATGGACTATATTCATTACTTCTCCATACTTTAATGAAACTTAAATCTTTTTCAGAGAAATCTTTTACGATGTTTGGTGAAAAATAGGTCGAGTCATACCATTAGTTCTTATGACAACTTTACATGACCCTAAGTATAGTTATGTTTGACTGTTGAAGCCATCAATCTTCTCTGGTGGATTGACTTTGTTTTGAAAAACTCTTTATTATTACACAGAATCTCAAAATCTTTATCTCTGTTGATTATTCATTATGAGTTTAGTTGTCCTTCATCAGTATGCTCGAAACCTTTATAGAATAAATTTCTGCAAAAGTCACCAACTAGGTACATTTTGTCCTTGGAATATTTATATTAAAAGGATAAAGAGGCAATATTTTATCAGTTCTACTTTTCTGATTACTCCTTCCATAAAATAATAATGATAGTCTTTACTTTAGTAAGACCAGAAGCAAATATAATGGTACAGGATTGCTAGTTACGTAACTCCATTATAATTGTACTAGGAAATAGAAACGGGTGCGAGATAGTGATTAACGAGGTATATCCTTTTAACGTGCGATAAATAGTAACTCAAATAACATTCCTTAGTATGCCATCAACACCCGCCTTTCAATCTCATCTTCAATAATATATTTTTTATTATCCTTTTTCTGTAATGACTTTTTATAAAAGTTTTTCATTCTGTTTTACATTACAAGTTGTTCAATAATTTCGAGAATTGGATTTACTTTGATCTTATAGAATTTTCTTTATAGATTTCTCAGTGCAATGGAAGCAACAATATCATGGAATTTTGATGATTGTTTGGTCCTCTGCCTCATTTTCCCAAATTATTTACGTTGTAACAACATAAATTGACGTTTATTTTTCAATCAAAGTCGGTTAGTTTTTGTCAACCAACTGAAATTACATTTTAAAAAATGTTATCTTGTATTTTTAATAACTTTCACTGCAACTTATTATGAAAAAGTAGAGTGAGTTCACAAATTGTCAAATTGTAAGTAAAATAAATGCTCTTTGATAGTGATAGACATATACAATTTTCAGTTTATGGTATAAGTTTGAGAATGTCCATATAGGACGAAACTGCAGTAACGTTAGTTACAAATAAAAGTGGTAAAAAACATAGAAATTTTCATTTCTCTTTTCATCATGAGAAAAAATTAAAACTCACAAGAATTTCAGTAGAAACATTCTACTGGCCTGAGGTGCACGCATTTTCTTGGGAATAAATTGAAATCATGACTTTATAGAGAGTCTTAGAAGCTATGACTGAAATCTTAATAAGATGATTATGATATGACTATAATAGAGAATTATATTTTATGTTAATTTTTTTCACAATACGCATTACCTGATCAAACATTTTTCGAATATCAAATGCATACATACTTCTTCATGAGAATACATTTGCGTTTATCGAGTTTGAAAGAAATGTAATCCCTTCTATTGACACCCGCATTTTTTAGAAGAGAAAACTGTCATCTATGAAAATAAATATATATCAACTTGTAATATGTTCGTAAAAAAACAATACCAATTTTGCGATTTTACCAGATCACGTGGTATGTGACAAGTTGAATTTTTTATTAGAATGTTGGTACTTACCTTTTTACGAACCCAATTCTGAAGTCCAGACCAGAATATAGTTTATAATATTATAGGATAGTAGCACGAAAATCCGGAACAGAAAAAATACACTCTAAAATTGAGTAAAAAAATTTTTCATAGGCTAACGAAAATAATTGACTTCGTACAAAACAACTATTTGAATTACAGCTTACCAAATTATCGATTTTTCGAATTATATAAACTAATATGAAAATCGATTTCGAAATTCATAATATACACATGTGATGTGAAATTACAATGTTGATTGTAACGAAGATCAGTTCATCATAAATTATTTAGAAAATGAACCTTGAGTTTTGATGATTACTAATGAACCAGCAGAATGCGAATAAAAGTATTACTGCATATGGTGAATTTTTTTAGGAATAATTCAAAATCCTGTGGTATGTAATATGATTTTGCAGATCTACTTGTGTATTATTTATTTCGATATTAATGGGCTTCCACTGAATACAGAAATTCACACTGTAAATTTTCATTGTACATAGTTTCTTCACAGTTTCAACTGTAATTCTGTAACGTAAATTCACATATTTATTTATTGTAATATAGTAATATATTTTACAGATTCCTTTGTCAGTTCACAATATATTTCCACAGATTTCACTGTTGTCATCATACATACAATGAAAGTTAAAGCGTTGTTTGATGTGAATCAAGTGAACAGTTTAATCGGCCATAACACTCAAAATGTACTGGAAAATCTCTTGATTCTCTAACTGTCACAGTTTCCTCAACATAAATCCAGGATGAACATTTTTCAAATCCATCATTTTCAGATCAGGACCACTAGGAGGCCAGTCAGTCCTTCCAATCTAAAGATTCTCATACAATTTCATTTAAACCGGGATAGAGAGTATCGTGTGCATTGAGCGATAGTTATCTTTTGCCTGATGTTGGACTATTTGAGCACATTTAATCCAGTCTCGTTCAGATTTCTGTTCACTGACCAAAAGTACAGTGTTCATAGAGAAATGTAACGCAATTTCCTAGATATCAACGTTGGTAATAAAAACCTGATCTATATCCACCTACAGCTCAATTAGACGTAGCAGACTATGTGAGTTTGTGTTTACATAAAGTACAAGAAGCATTTCTCTGTCGAGATTGGATTTTGCATTAAAATTTCAAATAAATGTCTGCTCAATGACAAGACAACCACCTTTATGCGTTCGTGGAAAAAATGAATGTCCAACGAACTACTAGTTGTTTATTATAAAAGGAAAATCAAAAGTTGTTTATCGTGTTCAACATCAACTATAAAATAATGAAAATAATTGATGATTGATTCCTTTGGATAAACAAATCGTATGATTCATCATTAACATTTTTGACGTGAATGGAAACCGATCGTAGATGTAGCAGTATTGAACCGTGACAGGAAAAATGCCAAACAAAGTTCATTTGAATTTAATTCAAGGTTTTTAAGCCGATCGCGCTTGACGGTTTGAGTTGTGAATTTTTATTTTTATGGATGAGATACATCTAATAAATTCGTGAAAGGTCAGCATTTTTTAATTCAAGTAGATGTCATTGTGCAACCAAACTATTCTTGTCAACAACTAGTCATTGTAATCAACATTTTTTCCTTTCCAAACCGTTTTAGCGATTACTTACTAAAAGGTGAGACCCTCTCGCCTTTTTGTAGCTCTCAAAAATATCCTGAGAACTTCGTAGAACTTGTAGGGAAAACTCACGAAAGTACTCTACTTTTTCACCAGTTTTTCGAGTTTGTTTTATACACTGTTTGGCATTGAAAACAAAACAGATCGTATGTCTCCAAGACACATTCAATGAGAAAAAAAGCAAAACAGGTCGCAAAACACCGCAAAACACCTTTGTATCTTGTATCTTTGTATCTTGATGACTTGATTATGATGTGTTTGCAAATATCAAATTGATAATAAACTGAAACTGAGTTATATTGCTACCCCACGTGAACACAATCTTCAGGTTGTTATGTATGCCATTATGGTTGTCTTATTCAAAGAACTGTATATACTGGTATCATCAAAAAGGTTTATTGTAGACATCAAATCATCATTATTGTCATCAAATGTTTCTGGAATATGTGATTATGACCTTAATGTTTTTTTCCTATTAGATATTGTATGTCTCATTCAGAAAAATACAAACATCAAACAACCTCGCCAATAATACTAATTTATACCAATATAGATCATTTATATGGGTATAAGATACACCTGAAGAAGCTATTGAATAGTGAAGAACGTATCGCGGTTTGGAAAAAAGTAAAAATTCTCATAGTGAAGAGAAGAATAGTGAAATATTATATTTTGTCATTTGGCTGTTGATAAACATGATCTGAAGGTATCATGTTTCATTGAGATATGTTGTGTTTGTTGATTTGATGATTTATTTTTATTTGTATATTCAACTGAATTTATATTTCATCTACATTTTATTAATATGTTCTTATTTCTTTTCAAATAATTCATTTCAGTATGAAGAAAAGAGAATTGAAACTTTCTATGTTTTTACCATTTTTATTTTTTGTAACTAACGTTACTGCAGTTTCATCCTATTTTCATTTTCAAACTTATACATTAAACTAACAATGGTTTATTACATTAGCTTTTATATAGCACCCCTGTAGGTAA
>WOGO01004243.1:0-13458 GCA_015342085.1 Leptinotarsa defecta | reverse complement strand
ATTTGACAATTTGCAACTAAATATATCTAAATTATCGCTAACAGAATTTGTCACTTTACACATGGTATGGATCAGAGAATTCTCCAGAACATTTGTGCGAGATGTTTTTAGATAGTACTCGGGTGTCTGGAACAGATTCTAGGAATGCAAATATTAAAATTTTCCAGTAATGTGGGGCAGTCAACTATGCTTTTGATAATTTTATAGGTTAGTGCAACACTATAATATTCACGCCTTTTTTCGAGACTGCAAAAGTTATGCTTTTGTAGCGACTCAGAGTGGGATTTTTCCTATTGGAGGATGAATGCCATCGGTTTTTAGGCTTAGCAGTTTTAAAAATCGTCTTTGCTTCTATTCTATCAACGTGATATTGATAAAAGGGTCTCCACACAACTGACGCGTATTTTAACTTTGATCTTATGAAAAAAAAAATCTGTTTAAAATCTGTTTTTCCGTTAATCAGCTGCCGCCCCCATACGAACGACAACTCTCAGAAGTTGAGAAACTTGTGCGAACTAAGGACTAACGAGGTCTTACCTTTTAACGTGTGATTCCTAACACACGAAAGCATAGAATAAATTTTTTAAGGTCGAAGTTTTTTTGAAATCACTACTGTTGCGTGCAATTAATCCGTACAAACGGATTTCCTACCACGTAGTAATGGCTACATCCATCAATTTATTAGTATAGATATGTTCAAAAGTATTTCCAATGCTACGTATTTACTTCAATCTTCATGACAGCTTGTATATTATTTTGTGACTGATCGAAGTCAGTTCAATTATAACTTCCACCACATGCCCACAAATGAAATAAATCCATTTACAAATTCATTCTGCTTTATTTTTACACCATCGCATAATTTTCGTAAGCGATTTGGCAGTCTCCAACAGAATACGTCATCTTTGGGTAAGGTCACTGTAGTTAATAATTTATTGTGACCTCATTTACGAACACACAGAATTCCTGAGAGCCTAAAAATATTCTGTGAAACATTATTTTGAGAATTTTTCTTGAATGTTGCGCCTAAAAATAGACCGTATGATTTCTTACGAAAATATTGATTTTCTATAGTTTACATTTTCTATGTAATTAATTGTAAAAATTGGTTAGAAAAGGTAAATACATAATGGTGATATATCCACCACCATTTTATTGCCAAATAACACTCAGTTGGTAAAACACGCGACAAGAAAATAGTTGCACTCTTTGTATGTGGATCTATGACTGAGTAAACTGAATCGTTATGGTTTTAGAGAAGTGTGTCTATATTGATTTGATTTCTGTATTAATAAAACAGGTTGCAAAACGGAAGGCAACTATCGAATAGTATATAATTAATTTGTGGCGTCCCTTATTATTTAAATAATTTTTAGTAACAGAAAAGCATGACAGAAACAAATAGAACATCCTGTGAATATCTTTTTGAGCTTCTGATTATGTCCATGAAATGTTCTCAAATGGACGTTCTAAAAACATCACAAAAGAACACACTGAATTTCAACCTCTACAATTATCTTCCCGATAGTTTCAAAATTCTTAGTATGTCCAAATAAAAAAAACAATAAAAAATTAAGTTTTGAGTTTTTGCTTCTATTATGTCGAAGAATACGTGAATCATTTTAAATGTTTATAATGTCAACATACATACTCAATTTTCTTCTTATACATATTTTTGTATTTGTGTTTGTGTTATTAACAAATTCCTTCATGCTATTTTTTGACTTGCTACAAACATTTTAGTATGTAATGTGGTGAAATAAATTATCTTATCTTAACACGACTGTCAAAGGGTGTGAAAGAATTCCATACAATAATAATAATACAACCACATAATCACATCAAAGTAAAATCCCCATGATTAAAGTCGTCAATCATCGAAACACATGGCGTGATTCTGTTGCGACTTCTGGGCGAGTAACAATTTCCAGTTGTAATAAATAGTACAGGTGTGGCATGGGCGCAGCTTAACAGTTCCTGTATTATATTACAGGCTCATCAGAGCCACACTCTATTACACTAACCTAGATTTCAAATGTTTTATCGTCTTCACATTTCGTAGTGGGGAATGACCTTTAGGGGAATTGATGTCAAAGGTTGATGACGGTAATTTGTTCTGTTATAATTCAATTACGTAAGAGAGCTAATTGTATATCAATGTTGATTTTTTTGAAACCCATCAGGTTGTTGAATAATTGAAATGGCGGTGTTTTAGAAGCAGAATAATCATTTTTGTTAGTGACAATGAGTTGGAAGAAGATAACTCAAAATGAACTGATATTTAAGGGAAAAACAACGCAGATAGGAAGAAAAACTGGATTATTGTTAGTATCCGATACTCACCAAAAACAATGGAAAGGTTCCTACTAACAATGATAACAACGTGTTTTTTTTTAGTCTGCGTCACGAGATCCTTTTTTTTTTAAATTCTGTCCAAGGGCACTGTAAACTATGATCCAAGGCTCATTCGATTCGGAATGATTTAGCAACTTTTTGAAACATTTCAAGAGGGGCTCGAAAAAATTGCAAAAGTTATAAGCAATTTAGTAAAAAAAGGGGTTTGGTTTTTTGCAAATATCTCGGAGAATATTGAAGATACTCGAAATTTGAAAAGAGATCCTCATAAAAATGATTTTCATAATTTTTAGCTCTATTTTATTAAAAAATTGTTATAAAAAATGTATTTTTTTCAAGACATTCGCACATTTTTTGAAGTGATTTTGATGGGTGATGAATATTATGATTTTAAAAAACAAAATCGTTTCTCAAATTTATGACATTTATGTGAAAGTATGCATTTTTCAAATCTAAAGTAATCCTATACATGTTTAACTTTCTTCGTCAATTAACATGTTCAATTTATTGTTTTTGACACATTTTCACTGTAAGTATGATTTGTAATGTTTTTCAATGACAAAAAAATTCACAACTCAATAAATTATAGGCCGTGAAGAAGCTTCCCATTAGAAGCGAAAGCTTGGCAAAATAGAGCAGAGTTTTGATTTTTTGACAGAGAAACCCCGTTAATCCATTTCACTGTATTCGAAAGCTTTTGATAGTTCCTCTTTCATATTATCTGTTTCACTATCACTGTCCGTCATTTAAATCAATAATGGATTCATTTTCACCAATATTATGGAAGTATCCAATCTCCATATGATCTTTTTCAACTAAAATTACTTTTCCAATCCTTTTCTGGCAGTTTTCTTCGGTAATATTAGATACTTTTTCTTCAATTAGCTCTATTACCTTCTTGTCAAAATTTGAAAAATTATTTTTACGCCTGATGCTTTGTTTCAATTTTTTTCCAAATCAACTCGATTGGATTGAAAACACAAAAATAGGGGGGAAGTCTCAGTATGGTGTATCCATACTTTTCAGAAATACTCTCAAGGGCATACACTATTTCAAATGGTTTTGTCCGTAAAACTTTAAGTAGTTCGTTTTTGGTATAGTAATCTTCAAAATACAAACTGTTTTTCTTCAGTACTTTGATGAGCTAGCGCTAATGATAGAAAGCGTTGTCAAAAACTATTATACTATTCGCATCCAAATTTTGGATGAATGTGTTTTCAAAGTATTCCTCGAAAATATTAGCTTCCATGTTCTTATGACAGTCATCATTGCAGTCCTCAAGTTTTTTCTACATAATTCCAAAGAATTCGGAACCCATCATTCACTTCCTCCACAATGCGCAATGACTAGTCGCGATCCTTTGTTTGCAGGCATGTTAGGCGTACACATTCTCGAACCATCAGTCCACCCTTTCGTAACTATGTCGTGAGTGTCATACCAAGACGAAAACCCATAAAAAAGACCATGGTTACTGAATGTAGATCAGCAGCTGAGGTGATTCACTATACATTTCCTCAACCGGGTCGAACCATCACAGCAGAATAACGCAATCGAGAAACATGGAGAGTCAAGAGCTGTAGCGCTTGATATTTCTAAGGTCTTTGACAGTGTGTGGCATGAGGGTTTGCTGGACAAACTTCGAAGCTATGGCTAGTCGGATCATTTTTGTGTATGGCTCTTCAGCTTCCTGAAAAAACGTTCTCTGCAAGTGGCCGTCGACGGATATCTTTCGAATATTTTTACTATTAACGCTGGTGTTCGCCAGGGATCTATATTGTCTCCAAACCTTTTTTTATTATATATCAACGACTTATTGGAAAAAAAACAAGAATCCAATATATTGCTTTGCTGACGACAGCACACTTGTTTCGTCATTCCATTTGGATTCCAGGACATCGGCGGCGGATGCACATCTTCACCGGCAGCAGGAGGTTGAATATCTTAACGAGGATCTATAAGTAATTTCGAGTTGGGGTGAAGGTAACCAGGTTCAATTCAATGCCACAAAAACCCAGGTATCAGTTTTCTCCAGAAAGATAAATGTTTCCAAACTGGATATAATGTCAGGTGAGACAATTCCGCTTTCTGCTTTCATAAGTTTGTTGGGGGTTAAAATGGACACTAATATGTCTTTGCACAATCACGTCGCTGGAATTGCAAAGGCTACTTCTCAAAAGCTTAGAACACAGTTCCGAACCAGAAAACTGTAAACACCCCTCAACTTTTGATGCTTTATAAAAATCAGATAAGACTTTCTTTGGAGTATCTATTGTTCTCATGTATGGAGCTCCGCCCCCCAACATACACTGAAGCTGCTGGGTCCCATACAGAAAAGCTATCCTCCTGTTTGGAGACGCGAACATAACTTGCAATCTTGATATTCTGGAACATCGAAGGAAGGTTGGAGATTTGTATCTCTTTTATAGATACTTTCACAGAACGTGTTCAAGTGACTTGGCACATTTGATTCCACCAAGAGCAATATATATCAGAAATTCGCGACGGACTGTGGCTGCTCATCGTTTTGAGGTTCAACTCAGTACACCTCAAACTTCACGTTTTTCGCGTTTTTTTAAATGAATTCGATCTCCAGCGATTCAAATCCACAGGCACAGATCTAAGGATTTTCCTGTAGTGCTTGTGTTTTGTCCTTGAAAAAAAAGGAAAAAAAATAGGCATAATACGAAGATAAAAGTCATCAACTCTTAACCACTGAAATTCATAATTCAACTTGATTTTTCATTTCTCAGTGTGACGACGTAGACTGAATTCAAAATTTTTCTAGTACCAATATTTTATCATATACCTACTTTCAGAATTGAAAATTTCGAAAACAGGATAATTTTATGATCATTATCTATGAATTTTCCTGAAAATTTGGAAACAATCACTACTAGCCATAACTACAATACAGCAAAATTCCAACTTAGCAATTCTTTCTTAACAAGACTGAACCACTTTTATTGCTTACTCATTTATAAAGCAGAACTATCATTGAAGATACATTCCTGAAAGTTTACTGTATGATGGTTTTCATGGTCAGGATTCATTATTCAACAAACATTTTTAGAGAAACAGCAAATAACGGTTATCTTCAGTTTTTAAACACAATAATATCCACCATATAATAACCGTAAATTATATACCATCCTATTATTAGATAACACATGTCAGTTTCTCTCTTCGTCAGATCACTAATTGTTTTTTCACTGCCTGTTTTTTTCGTTCTCTGCCTCTTTTTATTGATTTTATTTTATTTTTTTTATCTTCTCTTTCGCTTTCGCTCTGGATTTCTTGCAGTTTTTACTAAATCTCTCCCTTAAGAGTTGAATTCAACATTTATATCATGATTGAAACCTCATGTGAGTACATAAACTCTTCATTGTTTTTAGATTGGGAGAGACTGAAATATACTAAAAAATATCAGAAAGCAATTATTTTCCCAAAAATTTCTACCGCAATTTCAAAATGGAAATTAGCAATTTTTCACTAGAAATGGTCATGAAAATAGTAAAAAAAAATTTATAGATCTCCTACCACATAGTAACGGCTACATCCATCAATTTATTGAAACCTTCATATTTCTCAGTTTTTGTTGTTACTAGTAGTCAACTAGAGAAGGAAATACCTTTTGTACTTTTTTATATAATTGTAGTTGTCACACGTGACCATGACCGTAATTATAATTCCTTATGAAGTTGATTGATATAATTACTGAATAACAATGAATACTTTTATTGTACAGTGATTCATAACTTATGATATTATTTTGTAATATTTTTTTTTATCCTTCGAGTATTTCAATCATCATGTGGTATAGACATTCAACATTATCAATATTTTCTGCAATCAGCACATTTTCATCAAATATGGATATTTTCCTTAACATGAAATCCTATCATTTGAATATGTTCGAATATTCCAAAGTTACTGTTTTCTAATCCTATTCAAACATTATTCTTCCAAAATCCAATTTTCAATGAGAACATCATGTTATTTTCACTGCTTTTCCAATAGGAATTCTATTGCAATGACAAATGAATTCAACGACTGGTAATTATTAAAAATACATACAAATTTTAGAATTTCAATTCACAGATATGTTTCGTTTCATAAGAACCTTCTTTAGCTTTATACTTTCTCAAATAATGGAATATTATCAAAAATACTTTCCACAATATTAGGATCTTCCACCCATGTTTTCTTCCTTACTGAAACTGAATTTATGAAAAGTTACTGGACAGCCCCTTTTTCCAGAATTCATATCCATTCGGAAGGCAAGCACAGCGTGAGGCACACCAGTCAGCACACCAATAACAGTATACTTTTAGGAAGATCTAGCGAACCAAGACCACATTGAGGTTCGAAAGTAGGAGAGTCATAATTCCACAAAGGACTTTTTCAACACTTCTTTTACAGAGAAATTTGGATAGGGTTGTTCATATGATGTTCAAGTAGAATAGCTGCAAATTTACTTTGTAATCAGGTTCAATAATAATTTTTGTATTGCTATTTATGTTCAATGAAAGGTCGGTGATCATTATTGTATATATGTACCTATTCGTACATTTGTATTTTTCAACCATTCGTCTCACTCAATGCTGAAAGCAAAATGAAGAGTATTATCTCACTTTATCGATAGAGGCGGACTGAGTAGATACATCATTTCTGTTGGATTTTACTTGTTTGTAGGTAGGAAATAACTAGTGGAGAACTAAATGGAAAATGGTTTCAGTGGCGGCAGAATCTTGTGTGAGAAATCACCATATTCATAATGCAACTATGGTAGTCCAAGGTGTTACAGGTGCCATCCTGGTATGCCATGATGAATGCAGACTTTAAACCACTTGACCTGATGAAGGCAAAGGTTGAGTGTTTTGGATGAGTCCAAATTGACTCCCTATGTAGGAGCAGGAGTAAATAAATAGCTTTGTGCTGAACAGTAATCTTAAAATCTTGCTCAATGTCGAACACCAAGGCAATATTATCATCCACTCGAACAATATCATTAAATATAAAGCTCTAATTCAACAGAGAAGATCGCAAGTTACAAGTACAGATATAATTAGTAGACAAATCATAGTCAAAAGTACACAACGTATCTTTTTGGAACAGTTTTCGGTTTCAATTTCCAGATGCTACAGCTCCTCTCGAATACGGTTCAGTACTTCAAGATGAATTGATTCCTCAACAGTAGCACATTTTTAGCACCAACTTCGTTCTTCCACAACAGTGTCGTTGATTGCATCTGTCATACTCAGAGATAATTTCGATTGCGATTACTTCTTGTGAGACGCCCTAAGATGTCTCTCCATAATTCAGGCGGAGAAGGATGATTTCGTCTGCGAGTTGCATATATTTTCCGTGTTTTCCACTTCGATCTTGCTTGTCTGTGTACTCTTCCACCACCCTTAAAGACTGATTGATATCCTTTTTGCTAGAGAAAAAAGGTTTCAGGTCATTGATTTGAAACAAATTGATTTTAATAATCCTTATTTATGAAAGAAATAATTTTATTGTGAATGTAGTTAACCGTAGTTTCAGCTCAATCAACAGTATGTTTTTAGCATTTTTTTCTTACACCTTCTAACGACAAAACTTGGTTTAACAAAAATTGGGAGCAAGCAGTCGCCTCCAAAAATATCGCTTACCGGCACAGGAACAAAAATCCCAGTGTCGAAAGAACTTCACAATCAGAGAATTAGGTACAAACTGCTTGCCAATCCCAAAGGACCTAGTTCCTTCTGGTCGGTAGCTGAGGCTGTTAATCAGAACTTTACAAAATCCACAATTCCACCACTAACACAAGTGGATGGTTCAATTGCAACAACAGCCATAGAAAAAACAAATCTACTAGCTGAACAATTTGCGTCCCACTCCACAGTCGATTTTCTGTCTATTCCCACACTAGAATCCACAATGCCGGAAATTACTTTGCGCCAGCGTCTAGTCAGGCGAATTCTGAAACAGTTCAATATCAACAACGCGTCTGGCCCTGATGAAATGCCCGTCATCGTAATTAAAAAGTGCACAACTGAACTCGCACCAGTATTTTGCAGACTTTTCAACGTGTCTTACAAGAAAGCCTTCTTGTTGGAAGGTTGCTCGCGTTCAGCTTATTCTCAAAAAGGGCAAAAAATCTTCCATATACCAATATACCAGCCGCTTCACTATTGGTGATATCAAAAATCATGAAGAGATACGTAAACCACCATATCCTCAAATATTTGGAAGGCTTCAACATCTCGAGCGATCATCAATATTGCTTTTGGAAACAAAGATCAGCAAGTAACCTTCTATCGTATGTGACCCATATTTGGAATAACGTAATCGATCCATACTGTCTCCAACCAGGCATCGGTTACGGAGGCACATCTTCACCGGTAGCAGGAGGTGGTTCCATATGTTAATGAGGATCTAGAAGTGATTTCGAATTTGGGTGAAACTAACCAGGTTCAATTCAATGTCATGTCAATGTGTTAAAATGGACACTAATATGCCTTGGCACAATCATGTTGCTGGAATTGCAAAGGCTGCTTCTCAAAACCTTGCAACACTGTTCCGAATCAGAAAACTGTACACACTTCAGCAACTCTTGATGCTTTATAAAGCTCAGATAAGACATTCTTTGTAGTATTGTTCTCATGTATGGAGTTCTGCCTCCAAACATACCCTGAAATTGCTGGATTCCATCCAGAAAAGAGCCATCCGTCTGATTGGAGACCATAACATCACATACAACCTTGATAGCCTGAAACATCGAAGAAAGGTTGGAGATTTGTCTCTCTTCTATAGACACTTTTCCGGGAAGTGTTTTGAGGTTCAACTCAGTACACCTTTAACTTCACTGTCCAAGAACTCTCTCATCTGGATAACTGCGTTCATGTGGAATAAACTTCCTAAGAACGTTTTTCCAAATTCAATCTCCAGCGATTCAATGTGAATCGCTACTTTCGCACAGGCACCGCTCTGAGAGCGCCCTAAGGATTTTCCTGTAGTACTTGTGTTTTGTCTTTGAAAAAAAATCTATGAACCGATTGAAATAAATCGATAACTGAATGTTAAGCTGAGCTTACCACAATATATCAATGAAAACCACTGCCAAACAGTTTGAGTCGTGTTCGTGATTAATCCACACAAACGCAAAGACAAACAGGCAAACAGAGAAAAATTCAAAAAATAATTGTTTTGGGTTTAATTGCATCAATAAAGACCGCCAATAAAAATGTTTCTCAAATATCTTACATGTACAGAAAGCTATTAGCTGCACTTTGGTGTATTGATTTAACTAATAATGAATTTATACGTTTTATGGATGAACTGTAGAGGAGTTGAAAGGCAAAAGAGTTCCTCAAAACGTTAATGTCTCCAAAAACAAATTACCAATTGATGTTCACTCGTACAATTATTGACTGTGACGCAACCTAAAAAATAAATAAATATTTTCCCATAACAATTTCTCAATATCAACCACTTGATATAACTGAAGAAAGTCATATTTATCAAGATAGTAAGAATATACTTAAACGTATACCCACCATGCACCTTTATGCGCAATCACTTTCCCTGTTCAACTTTCTTCAGTTGGAAAGTAGAACAACAACGATTTTAATATATTATCATGTTGCAGAAGATATCTGGACATGTCTGTGCTTGGAACGGAAACCTTTATTCTTCATTTCAAAAAATTTTCCGTTAATTAATTCAAAGGAATCCGCAACACCTCTTATGGAAAGTTATAGTTGGCGGTTGCATCGAATGATTTTATATGTGAAACAAACTAACAAGATCTGTGTTCCTCTAAAACTTAACAGAGTTTTTCCACACGTAATTCAAAATATAGAAAAACAATCGATACTGAATTTCACATAAACTAATAACGAACATATCGAAATTTGAAGAAACATTTTTGACTTCTTTCAGTTTGTACTCAGTTAATTTCAAGTATGTAGTTGTATTCGACATTTTATTTTAAACACAAGTCTGTTCAAATCTTCCAAAAATTACTCCTAACAGTTTCATATTTATTTAACTTTCGAGTATTGTTACATTCTTTTACCTCGATGTAGAAAACGAGTGAAAAGCAAAGTGAATATCACTGCAGTTTTTTCCAACACCAAACTATTATTTCAACACCTCGACACGTGTTTCGATCACCAAGTGATCATCTTCAAGAATAAGATCAAGCAAACAACAAAAAGATCAAACAGTTTGATCTTTCTCTTGAGGATGATCACTTGATGATCGAAACACGTGTCGAGGTGTTAAAATGATGGTTTGGTTTTGAGAAAAATGTCCAGTAATATTCGTTACTACACCAAAGGTTCCAAAAAGTGTATCACGAATAGCGAAGTTTCAATTATTTTTCTCCGTACTGGTAAGTCCTAGGAAGCTAAAATTTGGTATATAGGTGCTTCGTAGGTCTTAAATGTACACTAAGAAAGTATTTTCAAATATTCCTATTGAGAGCCCCCCGTGGGGATAAAAGGGGCGCGTTTACATATGAAAATTACCTTTTCATCACTGTTTCTCCTTACCGCTATATTTTCGAAGGCTGAAATTTTGTATGTAGGTTCATTTTATGTGGTAGATGTGCAATAGAAAAGGATTCCTAAATATTTCAACTGCGGCGCCAGCCGCATGAGAAAATGGCGCGTTTTTATTACAAAATTATCTTTTCGTCAGTGTCTCCATGCCCTTAAATTTCACCCGTGCGGAACCAGGGCGGCTCCCTAGTAAGCTTATACGTCAGGAGATTCTAAATATTGAAATATATATCGGGAATCGAAAATGTTGAATTCTATAGAAATCTATCAACTCAAGAAGACAGTTTGAACGAAAGATAAATTGAAAGTAAAAAATTTCTTTCGTTTTGAATGTCAAATGAAAAAAGGCAGTGACTTTAAATAAGTGGCCTAGTTTGTATTACACTTATAAATGAAAAGATACAGGAATAGATGAAACTAACAGTTAAAACCAGGAGGGCAACCATCATTAAGTACTGATTGTAATGATGCGTAATGATTTGACTGTTGCTGACAAAACGTGCTATGAATTTAGTATGGTTATAGATTCAGAAAGTTGAAGGAAATGCACTTTTCAAATTCGTTCAACACGTAATTCTGCACTTGAAGACGTGTATTTTATGCAATTGGTAAGGATTGGGGCGGATTCTTCTCATCTCCAAAAGCGGAGATTTGTCAATTCCTAAGAATTACAGACCGATAACATGCTTGAATGAATTAGTGTTATAAGCATCTTATGCACATGAATACTCACCGCAGTTGACCGAGTGCAGAGAGGGTCGAAGAGAGAAGTCGCTGAATGTAAAGAGGACCTGCTCATCGATAGATTTGTAACGCAGGACTTGATACAGTATAAGCGTAACCTCTCTATAGTCGAGAGTCAAAGTTTAATTTTGTTGGGGAGAGTATATGAGTCACTTTCCATGTCATTATTTCATATCTAATGGTAGCTATTTTTATCTCCATATGACATCTCTTTATTCACGTTGAAGAAATCATAAGAGGTTGATTAGGTAGAGTATCCATATAATGAAATCATTCATGTATGTAAATTGTATGTAAATATAATGGTTACAACCTAGTGGTTGAAATAACCCAATATTCCAATTTTCGACGTCTGATTTACTTCGAATTTGTTTCCTACATTGGTAAATATGGAATAAATATTATCTAAATTTCAATTAAAAATATTGGTTGGGTTCGGATGTCAAAAATTAAAAAGCAAAAGAAAAATATTATTCCATTACATTGAGAATTACATGAGAAATAAATCAGTCAAAGTTTTATGACCGTTAGTTGAAAGGTTTGGAGATTACGTGATGGTGGGTTTGAATGTGGAAACCACAGTGCGAAAAATGTTTTATATTATTTTCCGACATTAATATTTAACATATATTGACATTTCAATAGTCATGTTACAATTATAGTACAATATTCCACCAATATTGAAGTGAGCATATGTATATTTCCAAAAAAATATAAAATGAAAATTGCAATACCAATATTAATATTCCGGTTATAATCGGAAAGATTTCAATATCAATTAGAAATCTGTCTTTGGTTTCAATTTGATATTCACCATATATTGAAAATTGAGCGTACCTCCTATAATTTGAATACAATATTCAGCTAATATTTAAATCTGCTATTGAATTGTTTTTTCAACATGATGTCAAAATTGCCATTTCAATATTGTTATTTATTTTTCGCAACAATATGGAATAGTTAATAGAACGCCAATGTGAGGAACAGATATGTAACCAATATTAATACATCGAGTTTGTTGAAATGATATTGTATCCATTTATCAGATAACAATATGCAGGTGGAATTTGTTGAGCCAATATTCACATTTAAATAATGTTCCTTCAAAATTGAACCATATTGTTTAAAAACGATTTTTTCCATTAACGATTGTCCCAACATAAAATCGGTGTTCTTCCCATATAATCGCCGCCCAATTTACCTATAGAATTTCCCTTTTTGCGTATACTTTTTTGCGCCCAGAATACCTACCACCTCTCGAATAGGCTTGTTTTATGCTATGGAAAATGATCCTATATAGACTGATCGAGTTAGGGGTATATTATACTTTATATTTGCAGAAAAAAGAACAATTCGAAAAGTAAAAATTTAAATTGGCCGCATGTCTGTTGAGACCAATAACAATGATCGTGTCTAGAGTGGAGATACCAATTATATTGGTTTTTAAATATCTAATCACAGATCTGATGATCAAATTTGACAGACGCCATTTTTGTTGTTATTGTTGTCAACTCGGTGTGAATACAACTGTTACAATTATATAATTACAGAACGTTTTTTTGTAAAAGGTAGGTATTGGCGGGTACCTATTTTACTGCATATTCCGTGTCATTAGTTTACATTCCGAAAAATATTTGTTCAGGTTATTTTTGGATTGATATATTCTGGAGTAATTCTACATTTCACTGTACATATTTTTTCTTCTCTTTTCAGTCACCATACTGCTCCTTGGCCGAGATAAAATAAAAATTAAATCAAAACTTTCCATTCTTCGATAAAAGACAAAGTCTGAAATGAATGTCATATAAATAAA
>WOGO01004242.1:0-13459 GCA_015342085.1 Leptinotarsa defecta | reverse complement strand
GTGGAAAGACACCGAGAAAAGCCAGCATGGAGCTAAGAGTCTTCCTGAAACCTGATCATCTCTTTCCTCGTCTCGCAACTCCCATGAAGACCAGATTTGTCGTTCCCGAAAGCACGCCAAAAATGATGATCGCTAGATTCCGTGCCACGTCTCCAAAGAAAGGTCCTGCGGGAGAGGTGCGATACGCCATCGCAGGTGGCAACATTGGCGGAGCCTTAGAAATTGACAGAAACACAGGTGAACTTCAAGTCGCAGGAGAAGGCCTGGACTACGAAGTCTCTCCGCAGTATGAAGTATGGATAGAAGCCCAAGACTCTGACGAACCATCTCTTCGAAGCGTCCTTCAGCTGACTATTGATGTCACAGATTCGAATGACAATGCACCGGTGATGAACAGCATCCTTTACAACGCTTCGGTTATGGAAGAAGAAGCCCCGCCTTTGTTGGTAGTAAAAGTATCCGCCACAGACGCAGACTCAGGAGAATTCGGACAAATTACTTATAAGCTGCTTGATGACTTTGAATCCACTTTCGAAATAGATCAGGACAGTGGGGAGATTTACACCAACGGCCGCTTGGATCGAGAAGACGTTGCTAGCTACGAACTGACGGTTGAAGCCAGCGACAGAGGAGTACCACCTCTGACAGGCACCGCCACTGTGATCGTCACCGTGCTCGATAAAAACGACAACCCTCCAAGGTTCACCCGTTTATTCAGCGTGAACGTCACCGAGAACGCGGAGATCGGCTCCTTCGTCATTAGAGTCACCAGCTCCGACCAAGACATTGGAGAGAATGCCAATGCCACTTATAGCTTCACGGAAAACCCAGGCGATAAGTTCAAAATTGATCCAATCAGCGGTAACGTCACCGTAACAGGCCATCTGGACCGCGAACAACAAGACGAGTACGTCCTCAAAGTAGCTGCAGTTGACGGCGCCTGGCGATCAGAGACGCCCCTTACCATCACCATCCAAGACCAGAACGACAACGCTCCTGAGTTCGAGCACTCATACTACAGCTTCAATTTTCCAGAACTTCAGAGAGACATCGTGTCTGTTGGACAAGTCACAGCAACCGACAGGGACAAGCAGGGTCCCAACTCCGTTATCAGTTATTCCTTGCAGCAACCATCAGACCTTTTCACCGTTGACCCTGCCTCAGGAGAAATCTTCAGCAAACGCAGTCTCAGGTACAAGTACACGCCGATGGAGTCATCTCCTGAAAACATCCACTCTCTCACCATCTTGGCAACGGATAACGGCAAACCTCCGATGTCTTCCGAATGCTTAGTCACCATTAACGTAGTGGACGCCAACAATAACGCCCCGACATTTGAACAGCAAGAGTACTTGTCGCCAGTACCAGAAGACGCGGTGCAAGGACAGCATCTCTTGAAAGTCGTGGCCAAAGATGAGCTGGACGTTGGGGTGAACGCTGAAATAGAGTACTCTATCACTGGTGGCAATGGCTCAAATAATTTCCTGGTAGACGACACCAGCGGCTGGATCACCGTCAAAGGGAAAGTTCATGGCGTGGGAACGGTCTATAATCTCCAAGTTAAAGCTACGGACAAGGGAATCCCTCCACAGCAGAGTGAAACGACCGTTACATTGATTGTTACAGGAGAAAATATCTTTAGTCCCGTGTTCACGGCTCTGAGTTATCAAGCTTTCGTTCCAGAGAATGAACCATTAGGATCATCTATTTTGACAGTAAGTGCGTCAGACAACGACCAAGGACCCAACGGAATGATTCGGTATAAAATATCCGCTGGAAATGAACGCCAGGAATTCTCAGTCGATCCAGTTTCGGGCGCTGTGATCATCCTCCAACCGCTGGATTACGACACAATCCAGGAGTACCGGCTGAACATAACAGCTGAAGATCTAGGCTTCAAGCCAAAACGTACAACTGCTACTCTCACCATTACTGTGACAGACATCAACGACAATTCGCCAATCTTCAACCAGTCTGCTTACGACGCCTATTTATCGGAAAATCTTCCGCCGAACAGTTTTGTTTATCAAGTGGCAGCTACAGATTTAGATTCCCCCAAGAACGCTATAATAGAATATTCGATAACGGATGGGCCTGATAAAGATGTATTCGAGATTGGATCCAAATCAGGAAGGATAACCTCCAAAATCAGCTTTGACTATGAAGAAGAGGTCCTTTACACGCTTAAAGTAGTTGCGGCTAATCCTGATTCCACCATGTCAGGTTCTGCTATAGTGCGCGTTCACATCACTGGTGTCAACGAGTTCTACCCCAGATTTATCCAGTCCGTTTTCCACTTCGACGTATCAGAATCGACGGAAGTCGGGACCAAAATCGGTACGATACAGGCAACAGATCAAGACTCTGGAGACGACGGTAAAATTTATTATCTCTTCGTGGGATCCAGCAACGATAAAGGTTTCAGCATTAATACAGAGACCGGAATTATTAGTGTGTCCAGGAATTTGGACAGAGAGACGCAAAGCCGTATAGTACTCACTGTGATGGCAAAAAATGCTGGTGGTATACGAGGAAACGACACAGATGAAGCCCAAGTAATAATAACAGTTCAAGATGGTAACGACCCACCGGAATTCCTGCAGAGCCTTTACGAAGCAGAAGTTTCCGAAGGTGCAGCGGTGGGGTCTAAGATTGCGGCTGTCAAAGCTGTAGACAAAGATGTGCGATCGCAGAACAACCAGTTTAGCTATTCAATAATTGGAGGCAACGTGGAGCAGGCTTTCAAGATAGATCCTCAGACGGGCGAAATCCAGACTTCTAGAAATTTGGATAGAGAAACAACACCAATGTACTCCCTAGTCGTCGGAGCCATAGATACAGGAATCCCACCTCAAACTGGTACAACCCTGGTAAAAATTCAAATAAACGACATCAATGACAATGGTCCTGTATTTGATCCACCCCAAGTCGTGGGACAGGTCATGGAAAACAAGCCACCAAACACAAAGGTCATGGTGCTATCCGCAAAGGATCCAGACTTGCCTCCGAATGGAGCTCCGTTCACTTACAAACTCGTCGGTGGTAAGCACAAAGACTATGTCAGAGTGGACAAGCACACTGGTGCCGTGGTGACCACCAAAGTCATTGATAGGGAGCTCACCCCCGAACTCAATATCATCGTAGAGGTTGAGGACAGCGGTTTCCCGAAAATGAAGTCCCAGCACAACATAAGGATTGAAATTCAAGACGAAAATGACAGTCCCTCAAGTTCTAGGTCTGTGCATGTCCTAGTATACGCTTTCAACGACACCTATCCGCTGGGGAAGATCGCTAACGTGCACCCCAATGATCCAGATTTGATAGGAGACTACAGGTGCAAGATTCTCCAGAAACCTAGTATCTCCGGTGTATTGTCTATCCCCGCTGGTTGCAATCTTCATACTTCGAGGATAACGCCAGGACTAGGATACTCCCTGTCTGTTTCGGGGAACGATGGACGACACTCCGACGTCGTGTCAACGGTAACTGTCGAGTTTGTTTCTTTCAACAATGTAACCGTGGAGAACTCTGTGACGATTAGGATCGAGAATCTAACCGCTGAGAACTTTCTCTGGCAATACTACAGAGGCCTCTTGGACATCATCAAGAGCGCATTGATAGCTGAAGAAAGCCTTCTACTGTATAGCCTGCACGAGAATGAAGCTAGCTTAGAAATCAACCTGGCGATAAGAAGCGGCAGCGGATATAAAAGCAGGTTCCTAACGATTGAGAAGATACTGAAAAAACGTGAAGCTTTGGTGAACCTTTTTCAAATCCCCGACATCGAAATCGGGTACACTCCTTGCAACGACAACACTTGCGAGAACGGTGGCATCTGCTTCGAAACGATGACGGTGAAGAAGACGACCGAAATAACCGACAGTCAGAACATAATCTTCACATCTCCTTTAGTTTTACATGAATATACTTGCCAGTGCGCTGATGGTTTTACAGGATCTACCTGCAGCAAGAGGCAAGATCCGTGCCTCCCGAACCCTTGCAAGTCTGGTGGACAGTGCAGGAGACAAGGTTTCAATTTCCACTGTATTTGTCCCTCTGGAAAAGACGGCAGACACTGCGAGAGCCAAAAGGATGACGCCTGCTCCGATAACCCATGTCAAAATGGTGGCTCCTGTCGCGAGAGTCCTGATGGATCCTCCTTCTTCTGCTTGTGTAGGTCAGGGTACAAAGGCAACCAGTGTGAAGTACTGGCCGATTCTTGCAGACCAAACCCTTGTCTTCACGGAGGCCTCTGCGTCAGCTTGAAGCCCGGTTACAAGTGCAGCTGCACCGACGGACGATATGGCAGACACTGTGAGAAGTCTACTTACGGATTCCAAGAACTTTCCTACATGAGTTTTCCATCCTTAGACGCAGCTACCAACGACATATCCTTTATATTCGCTACCACCAAACCGGATGCTCTCCTCGTATATAACTATGGGCTACAAACAGGAGGCAGAAGCGACTTTGTTGCGGTGGAGCTCGTCCAAGGTAGGGCGTTGTTTTCCTTTGGAGGGACCAGAACGGCAATAACTTCCGTTAGTGTGGGTGGCAAGAAGAACAACCTGGCGGATGGGAACTGGTATAAGATAACAGCAACAAGAAATGGTAGGGTTGTTTCACTGAGCGTTGCTAGTTGCGCCGAACAAGGAGATGTATGCGAAGAATGTCGACCAGGAGACAGCACATGTTACGCTGATGAAACTGGACCTAGCGGGTGAGTTCGAATAATATTCTGAGACATTTTGGGAAACTTCTTACAAAGATAATATGGCAGTTGATCAAAAGATACAGTTATACATACGTCAGAAATTTGTTTCGTGTCTATCAACTATAAGTATTTACGTTTTTCCTGTATTTTCGTCCAATAATTTCGACTGTACTTTTATACAAATGAATCCATATTTATTCTTTCATAATGGTAACATGTATTGCCAACCTAATTTCTTCAAAGTCTGTTTTGTTAGTTAATGAAACATTTTGTCTACGACGAAGCAGTTCAACTTGTCCTTTTTTCAAGATTCCAGAAAACACCGAAGACTAATGGGTTTACTGCTTTTATCTTCCCATCTTTTTATGGTGCCTATTCCAACAGTTTAATTTCCTGTACTAGTTTGTTCAAGACTTTCTTCGGATATTTGTCATATTCTTATCTTTTATCGCAACCTTCAACAAGCTGTCTATATCCATTTGTAACAATTCCTGCTGCTACAGCTGCTGCTGTATCCGTAATACAATCATATTGTGTTCCGGTGTCTTTTGAATGAACTATGCCCAAAAAGGGTCTTCTAATTATTTTGTTCTGTGGAAGCAGTTCATATCCGTGTCATATCCGTGTCTAGAGCACACATCAGTTTTCTCGTTACCTGCGAATTCCGAGTCTTCTGGCACTCATTACAGAATCAATCATTATTTTCAACATCTTGACACGTGTTTCGATCATCAAGTGATCATCTTCAAGAGGAAGATCAAGTTGAATTTAATCTTCCTCTTGAAGATGATCACTTGGTGATCGAAACAGGTGTCGAGATGTTAAAAGTAACGGTTCGGTGTTGGGAAAAACTCCAGTAATATTCATTATTACACCAAAGGTTCCAAACAATGTATTACAAGTATAGAATCAATCAATGTATTCCTGTTCGCCATCTCTATCTGCGTTCTCAGACCAGCCTCGATGTCATTCTTGGTTTCATCATAATACCACACGTGCAGATTGGTTTTTCGAAAACAAATTGATCTACATTCCACATTTTGTGGCAAATCATGGAGTTAGTGTCGACAGTCTACTTCGATGTCTTTGAACATGTTCGATGTGCTTTCCTTCACGATGTGCTTGCCGAAATATAATAATGATAATAATAATAAAAATAATACGTCTTTATTACCCATTGATATGGTAACTTCCATACCATCCATTACCATTCTAATATTGAGGTATTTAACATTCAATTTTTTCCTGTTTCAGAACACTGAACTTCAACAATCAACCACTATTGATAGGAGGCTTGATCAGCGCAGATCCTGTTCTAGAACGACCTGGCCAAGTCCATTCCGATGATTTGGTAGGCTGCGTCCATAGTATTTCCGTCAATGGCCGTCAACTCAACCTCAGTCAACCCTTGGCCTCTGAAGGAATAGAAAACAAATGTATTCGCCGAGAATCCTGTTCCAAAGCGCAAAACGACCCCTGCCTTGGCTTCGGTAGCTGCTTGGATCGTTGGAGCTCCATCAGCTGCAACTGCGGAGGAAATCTGATAGCACCTGACTGCCATTCTTCCCTGCAGCCAATCAGTGTCAGCGGTGGAGGATTTGTAGAATTCGAAATTTCCAAAAAGCACAGAAGGATGCAGCTGCTCGAGAATATTTACAAAGGATCCACGCTGTGGGGCCATCAGAGAAAGGCAAGGTCCAACATTCTAGCCCCTGTAGCAATCTCACCAGATAAGAGCATGAGCATAGTGTTCCGGACCGTCCAACAGAATGGGATCATTCTCTATGCAACAAGTAACAAGTACTACACCTCCATAGAATTGATCAATGGCCAGATTTTCTATATCAGTAAGCTCTCTACTGTCGTCAATATGACCGACTCTCACAAAATGGTGTCTGACGGATTGTGGCACAATTTAACCCTGGTTTCACGCGGAAGAGGTATTAAACTGCTCCTAAACGGTGAAAAGTTTGGAGACGAACTCGACTCAGCGGGGGTGCATGACTTCTTGGACCCCTACCTCACCTACCTCAGCATCGGCGGTGTTTCTAATAACATGTATCATGTCAAGAATGCTCCTCCCCAACATTTCGAAGGCTGTTTCGGCAACTTCACTATCAATAACGAAATACAGCCCTTCAACGGCTCCGGCAGTATCTTCCAAGAGGTGCACTTCCACGGAAGGATCACCAGGGACTGTAAAGGATCTATCGGGGTCGGAACGGTCACCGCGCCAGATCCACTCAGCATCGGTATCACCCTAGTCATCGTCTTTTTCGTGGTTTTGCTCGTTGCCATACTAGTTTCTTTCGTAGCATTTAGACTGAGGAAGCAGTACAAAGAAAAGGGCGGTGTCTCGAATAACGCGACAGGGATTCACACTAAGCAGAACGGAAGCGGTACCATGATAGGAAGCAACGGAATGGGAGTAGCTAACGAGAATGTTTTAGGCAGGGTAATGCACGGAAACGATAATCCCATGTCCTACCATGCCGATGGGGATGTCATCCGAGGTATAGGAGGGCTACCTCTGGTGGGCCCGGAGCTGCTTTCGAAGAAGTATAAGGAGCGGGAGATCATCCAAGGCGACATGCCGAGGCCGCAGCGGCCGGATATAATCGAGCGCGAAATTATGGGGAAAGGCCCTCCAATGCGCGATGAGCACCATCCTCCGATGCCCCCGAATTCCAATCACAGCCACGATCATGTGCCGACGGACCTGAATTCAGAAATTCCCGAACATTACGACCTGGAGAACGCCAGCAGTATAGCCCCTTCGGACATAGACATAGTGTACCATTACAAAGGCTACCGCGAGACTGGGGGCCTGAAGAAGTACAAAGCAAATCCTCCCGGTGTGGGAGGCTACCACCACAAGCACCCAGCGGCACAGGGTCAAGCGCAGCACAGGCACTCGCCACACCTGCCCACTGGATACCCTCCTCGGGTTCCTCCTGTAACGTGCCAGAACTCGCGGCCGCACCAGAGCACCCCCTTGGCCCGGTTGAGCCCCAGCAGCGAGATGAGTGCCCAGCAGCCGAGGATACTCACACTGCACGACATCAGCGGCAAGCCGCTGCAGACAGCACTTTTGGCAACGACTTCCAGCTCGGGGGGTGTCGGTAAAGACAATAGCGAGCGTAGCATGAACATGAATAGCCCGGCGATGTCGCAGCTCAGCGCGCAGCCCCAGGTGACGTCGGCATCTCCCGGAGGAATGGGGCTCACCGCCGAGGAGATCGAAAGACTGAATTCCCGCCCGCGAAATTCTAGTTTAGTATCAACGCTCGACGCGGTGTCGAGCTCCAGTGAAGCTCCTCAGCGTGGGGGGGGCAATCACTTGAACCACTTGCGACACTCCCCCGTGCCAGAGACGCATCACAGCAGCACCACGACCGACGAGAGCGGTAACGACAGCTTCACCTGCTCAGAGATCGAGTACGACAATACCAGTTTGACGGGCGACAAATATAAACCTAGCGAGTCGGACCCGAGGAGGACAGACTCTAGTTCCGGGAACAAGGGGAAAATCCCACCTCCATCGTACGACGGGTTCGACTCTTCGTACCGTGGCTCGATGAGTACTTTGGTGGCGTCCGATGACGAGTTGGGGGGACCGATGTATAGGTCTGGAACCGGTTCTCCACCAACGAATGCGCTGGGATGGGACTATTTACTGAATTGGGGGCCCAATTTCGAGAGTCTGGCGGGTGTGTTTAAAGACATTGCGGAGCTGCCTGATTCTGTGAATGGGCGAGTGCCCGCGTCATTAAGACTTACGAACGCTCAGAAACCGTCTGAGGAGTATGTATAGTGCGGTACAAAAAATAGACTCTTTTATGCAATTTGTTTTATATGTCTGCCCTTGTATCAAGGCGTTTGTAATTTTCTTGCCATAATTTGTGTAATTTCATCTGTAAATTATCGAAACATTGTTATTATATACTGGTGGAAATATCTGATAGTGCGTCTGTATAAAATAATCTAAGAAACCTTCTTTATCGAGCATTTATAGGTTTTGTAGTGTACAAATTCGAGTCGAAATGATTGGCTGTGAGATATTTCCATCAGTTTCTATACCTTGAAGACTTGTACATATTTTTTATACTAAAGTCAGCCGTTGTAGAAATTCGAATATTTAATAAATAAAAACTAACTGTAAAATTTTTTAAAGTTTTTTCGTCCATATTGACCCGAAACAATTATTTTTCAGAGGTAAATGATATGTTATTATTATTATTATTATTCTGTCCACCATAGTAGTAGACGAAACCTGCAGCATAAAAACCTGCAGACCACGGCCTAAAAAACCGGAAAATAGCTTTCACACATTTATCTCCGGCGGTGAAAGTTCAAATTCTTCCATCAATGTTGTTCAGAACATACTAAAACTCTACATAACTCTCCAAGAGTTCATGATTTTAAAATACAAGGCAAAGGTCATTATTTTAATAAAATCAGAACAATCTAGACAAATGGTGTACGTGAAATAATCGAACTTTCGGAAAAACTTTTCCAGAGTATATCCAACAAAATTTCTTAGGCAAAAACTCAGTGTTGATGACTTCGAACGTAAAAATGGTAAAGATAACAGTGATCTCTAAAAAAAATTATGACAGCATGATGATATCACTTATCTGCATATTAGCAATCTGTAATAATTACGTTACAGTATAATGTATATACATGTTTTGGTTGTGCGACAAAAATGATCTTGTTGTTTAAAGTAAGTTCTGATATGCTTGTCAAGTTAATGAAATATGTGAAACTAATAATTTCACAGTTCGCCCTCATTTTGTTGCTAATTAGTTGCGAAAGAAAATTAACGTCAAGTTGGCGATATGGCTTTTTTATTATCAAGTTTTCTGAACTTTGACTAGACTATCCGTTTGTTCTAATTATTCAATAACTAGTTTGAGAACATTTTTTTTTCTAACAATACAACTTCGTTAATACTGTTGACTTTTCTATAAGTTTGACTAGACAATTAGTTTGCTCCAATTATTCGCCAATTAATTGCGAAGAAAAATATATTATTTTGAAAAAAAAATAGTGACTTGACCACTTGACTTAGTTTACTCTAATTATTCACTAAATAATTGTGCGGAAACACTATAGGTATATTGTTCAACAATTTCGTTGAAGTTTCACTTTATACACGAGGGCGAAATGGATAAAAGGCTTCCCACATGTATTGCACACTATACTTTTTCCACGATTTCTAGTTGAAAATGTTTATATTGAACAAATGGATAAATTCATCACAACTTTTAATATAGCAAAAAATGATTGTGAATGTTCTTTATTTCAGTAATTAAGTATTAATTGATACTATATAACTACATAAATTTTCGAGTCTTATACCTGGTTATTTACTTACTGATATCCCGTAGGATCACTATCAGAACTGATTCCAAACCGTGTATGTCACCAATTTTTGGTTTACGAGTCCGTCTCCTTTAAGAGCACCAGCAACACCAAAAAGTAAAATTACCTGAAAGTTAATATAATATAACTATTTACTGTAAAATTGAAAGGGGTATACTTTTAGGAGAGATACATTTTTTTGGGGACAGAAAGGTTTTCGCTTTCTACTTCACCATTAAAAAAATATCGGGATCTTCCAAAGAAACGAAAACAGTAAATAATTTCATATTTGTTCCATCAATTTCATATCAATAAAAATTTGTTTCCAGCATTTGAATTTCTGGCTACTCTGTTATAATATTTTACTGAATTATATATCAATTTTTCAGTTTTATTTGCTGTTTTCGTTGAATTCATTTGTCATTAGTATTCTTAATAATATGCAATTGAGATAATGACGTGACAATTAACATGTCAACTGACACTAATGTCAAATAGAGCAGTCAACTCGAAATAAGAGGTGCAGTGAAGGTTGAAATAAACAGCATTGGCAAACCTGCTATAAATGTTAATGAAATAAGAAGATAAATACTTTTGACAGTTTACTAGAGATGGGAAATACCGTTCCTCTATTGGAAACATTCCAGTCGTAAAAACTGCTGAAGGAAGAATATCGCGACAAAAGACCGAGATAAATAATACTCTACAACTTCAGAGAAACCACAGAATAGTAAACAATCTATTCTGTGGCAAAACTGCACGAGAAGGAACGACCCATCTCTACACTTGACTAGTAGAAGAAAAAAGAAGTAGAAGTCATAGTAGAAGTGATGTTTGTTGTTATGAATTTAGTTTTTGGATAGTTCCCAGGTTTTAACATATAAGTAAAATATCATTATCGTGACTTGTACGTTCAATACAATACAATTATTTTATATACGTCGCCTAACTGCAAATAACCTAAAATGGCTAATTCAGATGCTGTCCAAGTCAGCTCTTTACCTCTGCCCCCTATGCAATATGTGAACCAATACACAGACGAACTAATCCGGCGGGGTAGAGCCCCCAAACCCCCACCTCCAATTCAAGACACTTATCATATGTTTGGCAACGCTTTCAACACCGAAGAAAGTATTATAAGGCCCCTGGAAAGTCAGGTTAGTGAAATAAATTTCAGGTACTTATATGAGTACTATTATTCTTTTTCTGACCTTATGTGCCTATTTCCAATCTTGTAACTACCTAACATATCTCAAATACTCCTGATTCTGGTGGTCAGATGGATGTTATCTCTTAAAGGCTATTGATGAGATGGATCATGGCCGATTACTAGTTGACGGTAGTCAGATATAACTTTGAAAGTTTGGAATTTTAAAGATACTTAGCACTAATTTCATGCCTCCATTAACCGGTTCCATTTGATAGAAGAAAAAATCCACCGTTCTAAAATTCCCAACCAAAAAATGTCCTCACAAAATCACTGATTAGCACAAACTGTAATAATTTAAATAGGATGTATAATTTATTTTATGATAGTTTGAAACAAACTAAGCATATGATGCCAAATGTGTGATGATTCACTTTGCATTTCACTGTAGGTACTTGAAGTTGTTTCTTTTGTAGTAGGATTATTTTCATCTATTCTGATGGGCAATAAATGCTTTCATCATCAAATATTAATCTCTTTTCAGGGTATTAAGAGACTCTACCCATTACATTTCGATAGGCGAAGAGAGTTGAAAAAATTAAACCAGTCCCTTTTAGCCAACTTTCTTGACCTGCTGGATCTACTCGTTAACTGCCCTGATTCCCCACGTAGAGCAGAAAAGGTGGAAGATCTCAGCCTGCTGTTCATTCATATCCATCACTTATTGAATGAATTCAGGCCACATCAAGCTAGAGAGACGCTAAGGGTTATGATGGAGCTACAGAAGAGGCAAAGGATTGAAACTGCTAATAGGTATGTATTGTCTTAGGTTAGGCTATGTGCATTTTTTAGATCTTCAATAGATCCGATAATTTTCAGGCAGGCTCATTGTTACTTACGAATTCTTATATGTTGATTAGGAATTTTGATAACATTTAGGGATACAGTTATCCAACAAAAAATATCAGGATTAAATTTTTCCAAATATTCTTTTTTGAGGTTTATACAAAATCATATGGTCTGAAAATAATGTACTACAACAAAAAATACATAAAAACACAATGTATTTTATTCAATTTTGTACTTGTACCACTTGTAAACATCTTTCGACTCATAGTACAATCATCGTATGTCACTATCAACATTTCAAATGTTTTTGAGCTCCTAATCCCATGTTTTTACACAAAATTTTATACAAATTCCCTGATCCATTTAATTTGATAGGAGAAAATCACTGAACACATAAAACACTTCCAACTTTTGTACCTCTCATCGAAAAACTACCTCTCCTGATACCCCTCTCATGATACTTATCAAAATCTGTATTTCCGTTTACGTCTCACATTAACTGATTCTTTTCATTGTTTTTCATCAACTTGTTTCAGATTCCAGAAACATCTAGACAAAGCCCTAGATATCCTTCAGCAAGCAATACAAAACATCCCAGAACCGATGGAGGTGGACTCCAAAATCATGATAGAAACCGACTTGCTGATAGGCAATGAAAAAAATGATAATGCTGATGGTAAGGCAGATCCGTGCTATATCTTGGACAGGATCATGTGCAGTGTTATTGATAACATGCCATGACATCACTTTATCTGATTGAATATAAATGTTTATGTAATATATATTTTCTTTTTCAAAAGAATTGTTATTCACTCACAAATAGCAACATTTCCAACCCAGTAAGTGACGAATTGTTCAGACAGGTTCCTAGATAAAAATTGAGAATCCATGACGTACTTATTCAAGTAACAATTTATTGTAGGATTTTCACTGAGAAGTTTAAGAAACCGCATGTGTTTCTCATACAATAACTATTGTATAGTGAAACACATTGACAAAATGGTTTAAACTTTCACGGCTGAGGTTTTCAGTGTCGTTGCTTTTCGAGTTTGAAAGCCGTGGGTTTTTGGAGTTTCTTCCTGACGTTTCGCTGGCGCGAGTGGCTACCTTCTTCAGAGGTTCAACCATCATGGCTTGCTGTCCGATGACTACCCTTTTAGGCTTCGTAAAGTGTATTCATGCCTTGTCAAGTAATCAGTTGTATTTGTATCTAAATTTGTACCTGCACTTGAACCTGGAACATTAACAATCTTACTACCTGTTGTCCTGTACGTTATTCTCGAATTCCTTAAAATGGGGTTCCATATTTGATTGAGGTTCGCCGCTTCTTCTTTTCTGTTGAAATTCTCCGTGTGTTTGTGGATCTCTATTGCCTCCCGTAC
>WOGO01004241.1:0-13459 GCA_015342085.1 Leptinotarsa defecta | reverse complement strand
TTCAGTAAGAAATAGAGGTGGTGGCAATGTACCCTTGAGTCCGACATATTGGCACACTGTTGTTGTTACTGTTGGTACACTGAAGTATATAATAGTGAATTTCCGTATAGGACGAAACTGCAGTAACGTTAGTTACAAATAAAAGTGGTAAAAACATAGAAAGTTTCATTTCTCTTTTCTTCATTTTTCGAATCTATGGAAACGAGACAAATCTGGAAATATCCAAGAATTATAGACCAATTTCAAAACTCTGTTAAATTTTTAAAGAAGTGTTTGTTCAAATTCAAATCTATGTTGAACTGTATGGAGAAAAATTGGAAATATACAGCAAAATATTACGATTATTCATCCATAACATATAAATATATAAACAACACAATTTGTTTGATACTTCTCAAACATTTTCAAAGTCACACATAAATGTCATTATTCTATCCTCCAATATGTGACTGCTTCTTTAAACTTGTGTTGGTTAACCTTATTTCTTAATATTTTTATTTAAACCATCCTAATATAACATTTCCGAATGATGAATGAATTTATTAGTTATTTTTTTATTTTTCACTCCTGCATATATATTATGAGTCCTTCTGTTGAATGATTATCTTCTATATGTCTACTAAAATATAACTCGAGACGATCAGAAACCGTAACCGGAAATTCTTCATAATTATATTATCATGTAATTAAGTAGAAATTTTCAACTGATGGTATGAATCAAATATTGATGAAGTATTTATGCTAAGGAAATGTGTTCAAGATAACAATAACATGTTTTGATCTATTCAGTATCTTTTATAAGATGAATACTTTTATATTTTTATGATGATTCACAAGTCTGAAGAATTGAGATCCATTCAACTCACATTCTATATCTGAGGACTATCGAGGCATTTGTCTGAAATTTGAAAAGTCGTTTTCATTTTGATTATTTTAATTAGAATTGCATTCAACGAAAAGTCTTTTTCAGCAATTCCAGTTGTAAACATCTCACAAGGGACTACCGGTCAAATAGGAGCGCCTGTTAATGTCACATCACTTCTCAAACCTGCTGACAAAATATCTGCTGGTTTCGCTCAGTTGGTGCAAACTTCCACCGGAAAACATTTACTGTTGAGAACAAATCCGAACATAACCGCAAATATCCCAGTGACATCTCCAGGTAAACTCATTTGATTTGAATATTTTATCATTAGGGAAATAATTATAATGAAAAAAGTATTATATTTCACTTTTTGTAAACATTTTCTTATCAGACAACCGGATTTTTTATGTCCTTTTAAGTTCAATTAATGAATGCCAAATCACTGGAATGAATAGTGTAGGAGCAAAAATTGGTAGGTGCGTAAGGGAAGCAACATATTGAAAGTATGTGAGGTACAGGTGGAGCTTCGTGGGGGAAGGCCCTTTTTTACAATTTTTGTAAATAACTCGAAAACTGTGGTATCTAACATAGTTTATACATATACTGAGTTATTCTACATAAAATTTTCTACAAAAAAAAAATGTCTAAGAACTCCTGTGGTATATTAGCCTGGGGAAACTCAGCTCAATCACATTTAATGAAAGTATTTATCTTACAAAAATCTGCTGTACGAAAAATTGTCAAAGCAAATTGGGACTCGAGCTGTAAAGTAATATTCCCAGATCATGACTTTATATGCCGTCATTGTATATGAAAAATTACTACATGTCGAAAACATATTAATGAGTATTCAGCTCATTCTGATGTTCACGCCCATGACACCAGGTCAAATAACAATTTGATAAAACCACAATTGAGGTTGCAAAAGACGCAAAAAGTGGACACTTACCTTTTTAATGCCCTACCCATCCATTTTCGCAACTTATCGGTTAAAATATTTGAGTAGAAATTGAAAAACATACTGACTGAACATTGTCTTTATAGTATTGACGATTTTATTAAAATAGCAACTGATAAATGTATTTTTTTGTAACTTGAAATTGTTATATTTAATTGTAGTTTGTATTATTGTATGTAGTTTGTATTTTATTAACTGGTCCATAAAATGTAACTGGTCCATAAAATGTAAATTTTCTTAGCGACTCAAAATGAATATTATTATTATTATTATTATTGAACCTAGCCAAACTACGTTCGGAGGAATATATCCATTTACGCATTGCAATTACCACTGAAGGAAATGCAGCTGATATTGGTCGATTGACTATGCTGCCGGCGACTATGCTGTCGACTCTGTCGATCGACATTTTAGATCAACAAGCGACAAAACTGCATCTGTCCATACCGAGTCGACCCAAATGTTTGTCGATCAGGCGAAATCAACATGTCTGACGAAGATGATGTAATGGTTGCTTGTGCCGCATATATTATTATCGCGACAAAAAAAAGAAAATTTGCACCCAAAAAAGAAGATTTTGGGTTCGACCAAGCCTTCAAAATAGACCTAGATACAACGCCAGTAATTTGGTAGAAGATTTAAAAAAAGATGACGTCAACATATTGAGCCTTGAATACAGGTGTAACGGTGGTTTTATAATATTTTTTTCGGATGTCGGAAGGTGAATTTGAATATTTATTACAAAAAATCGGACTAAAATTTTGTAAAGAAGACACTAATTGCAGACCTGCTATTCTCATATGGGAGCGTCTTGCTGTAACGTTACGATTTTTATCAACCGGAGATTCGTACCAGTCACTAATGTATCTCTTTTCAAAATTTGAAAGCAGGCAATTTCTAAAATTGCTGTGGAGGTGTGCGATGCTCTTATTGATGTATTACAAGACTATATTAAGGTAAGTACTTAGATGTTTATTAAATTTTACGAGATTCATATAAATATAAAATAATTATGGCTACTTCTTATATCAAATTTTAACAACCATAAATAAGTAAGAACAACAGTAGTAAAAATAAGATGAAACTAAAATAAAACTGAATATTTAAACCCAAACTGAAAATAGTGCTGCGCATATCTATGCTAATGACTTATGACTTCTTGGAGTTTACTGTTGGGTGAGGAAATGATCTACAGCTTCATCTTCATCCGTAGTATAAGCAGTAGTTGATTGTGCTGGAGTGGGGGGATTGCTAAAAGAGGATCATGAAAAATATGATCCCGGGGACTGTTGCACCGGTAAAATCGTTGGTGAGCCATCAGAATTTGTTCGATTGGAAAAATATTGCTGTTGCTGAGATTGAGGATAATATAGTGTTGTTGACGAGCATGAAAAAAATACTGCAGCTGTGGTTGTTGTGCTACGGGATAATTGTAATTTCTCAATTTTGCTTCAAACAGAAGCGTGATTATTTTGTGTTGCACTGTAGCTTGAGCATAAATAGTGGGCAAATTTCGCAATGTCACAGCCACTTCTCCATCCTTTCGTCTTTTTGCTGCTAATGTTTGCATCATTGCCTCGTAGGCTTCATGGACCAATGAGTCATCGCATCTCCTTTTCCTTGATGGTACATGTCCACGAGTTGGCGACTTGAACTGTTTTTTAAGTTACATTTTCCTTTGCTTTTTCAACATCACTTGCATTCATATTACTCTTCGTAGAGTCTTGAGAGTTGCCTTCTTGATTATTTAAAATGGTATCTTGAGTATTCTCCTGCTCATCAGCAGTATTATCCATATTGTTGGCATCTTCCACTGCATCCACCACCGATGAAATCTGTAATATAAAGATTTTTTGTTTTACTTCTGTTCGTACTGTTGCTAGTTTGACCTTTACAAAAATAAAATAAAAAACTTTCTTTATTTCAGATGCCTAAAAACGAAGCAGAATGGAAAGCCGTCGCCGAAGACTACTGCAATCGTTGGAACTTTCCAAACTGCGTCGGAGCTATGGATGGAAAACACATATCGTTGCAGGCTCCTATGAACAGCGACAGTGAATTTTTCAATTACAAGGATTTTTTAGTATTGTTTTATTCGACATAGTCGACACAAATTACAATTTTATTTATACTAATGTGGGATGCCAAGGGCGCATTTCAGATGGTAGCGTTTTTTGTAGTACTACATTTAATAAGCTTCTACAGGACAATACAATGCATTTACCTGAAGAAAATCAACTCCCGAATAGTGAACTAATAATGTTTTTGTTGCAGACGACGCATTTCCTTTGTCAACAAACATAATGAAACCATATGCAGAAAATCACACTGAAGATTATAGTGAAAGGGTATTTAACTATCGCCACAGCAGGGATCAAAGAATATCAGAAAATGTCTTTGGTTTATTATCTAACGTATTTCGAATTTTCCGCAAACCATTGCTATTGGAACCCCAAACCGCCTGCAAGGTAACGTTAGTAGGATGTTACTTGCACAATTTTCTTAGAAAAAGTGCATCTAAGAACATTCATAATTCCCCTGGAACATTTGATTCTGACTGCTCTGATTCAAGAGACGTTATTCCAGAGCTTGGAGAAATGATAATGGAACTTCTCCTGGCTTGGCAGATTTACCCAACAAGTGAAAAATACATTAAGAGACTGAAGGAGAAGTTCCTTTGCAATACAAAATATGTTAAAATTTATCGTATGACAACATTAATTTAGAAATAACTCGTTAGAGGAGTAGTTTTATTTTTTGCGATTTTATGAGTCTTTTCAGTTGTCATGCAATTGTTCAACGTTTATTAATAAAAACCTTTTACAAGCTCAAGTTGTAGAAAAAGTGTTCGCTATAAAGCAGTAAAAAATATCAAAGTTTTTCGTAACCCTTATTAACACTCCACGCAAAACTAAATATTTTATATACCGCCAAAAGTCTTCGATTTTTCCAGTATTTTTAACAATAATCAAATTAAATTTTGAAAATATGACGAATTTTAACCTTTGTTTTACTTCCAAATTATGTGCTTTACAACCTTTTGTTGTATATGCATGTATGATACGATAAATAATAAAATGAAGTTCTTACAGTCTATACGTACCTCTTAATCCAGCATCTCCCTGGGCTTATTTTTGTCTAGTAAGAATTTCATGGCTTCAAAAGCAAACCATTTACTTTTATACACATCCTCCGTACCAGAGCCAGACTTCCCGGTGTCCTTTATTTTTTTTTAACTTCTCTTGCCAATTGACTTTGAAGATTTCTAATTTTTTGTTCTCCCGCTTGTTTTTTGACGTTAAATTCTTTAGCAATTTCCATAAGGGCATCATGTCTCAAGTTTATGTTCTTATAGTTTTTGGCAAGAAGGCAAGAATTCACTGAGTACTAACGGTTTGTCGAATATCGAACGACAAAAACACGTCCACACACTAAAGTCGATCGACTGTTCTTTTATGTTTACCGACAATCTATAGAAAACAAATCGACATGTCGATCGACAAAGTCGAGAGTCACGTACACACCAAGGCGACAACGTCGATCGACAGAGTCGATTGACATTCATAACATCATCATCATCATCAATAGCCTGATAACAAAACGAAATATGTCTTTTATCACAGGGTGCACCCTTCCTACAAATGCCCATTAATTTTGTTATATACCAATATCATTCATTTTATTATAATTAATAATTTTATATCATTTTTAAAATCCTGAATATGCTCATTCATTGACTGTTAGGCAGAACGAAGGTCGCGGGGCCAGCTAGTTCAATAGAAAAACTCTGGTTGGGTGAGTAATACAGTCATAACTCGAACTGTGATGTAATTATAAAAATATTAGTAGTGGGTGACACTTATATAGTTTATTAAATACTCCAAAGATAATATTGTGAGAGTCTAAGTTGAAAATATACTCTCTAGAAGCTGAAAAAATTACGATGAATTAAAGACCAAGAAGTCATGCATGACCAATCAAGAAAGACACAAAAAACGGAAGCTCTCATAGATGAAGAAGTCTTTCCGAACTGTTTCCTTACATTCAGAAAGTTGTCTTGTTGTATTCACAACAACTCATCTTGTTTTATTTTGTTAGCAGACAACGATGTATGCAGACGACACATGCACCCAAAACTTGCACTTTCAGAAAAACTTACCAAAACACTAAACCAATTCAAAGATTGGTGCTATTGTAACAGATTGATGTTACAGCTCAAAATCACCACCAGATTGCTCACTATTATCAAATAACACTTTGATCAGTACATCGAAGTCTGCAAAATTTCTCGGAACCATATTCCACTGTTTGTTTGAAGGTGGTTGATAATGTTTCGTTGTGCATTTCGTTAGTTCGTACTTCCATTGTCTAATATGATATACATTGATTTGAAATCCCGAAGACGATTGTGGATAATAACAATGCGTTTCTATATATAGACTGTTTTGAAATATATGCTAGATAGAGATACTTTATTGAATATCTATTATTCACTCAGTGATCGAAACACGTGTCGAGGTGTTAAAATAACGGTTTGGTGTTAGGAAAAAATTCCAGTAATATTCATTACGACACCAAAGGTTCCAAACAGTGCATCACGGATTCAAAGAGTATTTGTATCACGAAAAAGAATATTAAAATTTATTTTTGACCTTCCTTTTCAAACCTCATGTCGCGATGCATAAAAAAAACAAAAAATAATTCTCACTGTCAAAAATTCTGATATCAACAACCATAACCCAATGCATAAAAACGACTTGTTGCAAAAAAGCGAACCACAACTTTCTCAGAAAATCACCTCTGATGACTTGATCATCTTACTTTAATAATAATAATAATAATAATAACTTTATTAATTCCTTTAGGATCACAATGTGATATAGGACAAGTCAGTGAAAAATATAGATAAATAAACTTCAAAATACAGATATGACGAAACAATAAACATAGAAATTTTTGATTTAAAATTTTGAACAAACTTTTAAAACTTTTAAAATGCTTAAACAATACACATAAGCAATACACATATGAGCATTTCAATCACTTCTGTTCACATATTCGACGACACTGTAGAAACATCTGGAAATCAAAAACTCTTTCAGTTTTGCTTTGAAAATACCTGGGGTTTCTTCCGTCCGTACCTCAACCGGAAGTTTGTTATAAAATTTTGTCCCTGCATAGGAAGGGCAATTTTCGAAAAATGCAGTCGAGTGCTTTTTTAATCTGATTTTATTCTTTTGTCTAGTAGGATAGGTATGAAAATCTGAGTTTTGAAGGTGCGTGTCATATTTCTTCATAAACAAACAAACGCATTTATAAATATATATACAAGGTAAACACATGATTCTATTTTCAATAAAAATTTGTTTGCACGAATCTCTATAGGCAAGATTGAATATCAAACGAATAACTTTTTTTTGGGAGACAAAAATTCTGTTTATATCAGAAGAACAGCCCCACACTGCTATATTGTTGGAAATATGAGGATAGAATATGGCATAATAAACATTTAACAGCTGAGATTTATTAAAAATTGAAGTTAACTGTCTTAGGGCATAGTATGCGCTGTTAAGTTTATTATTCACTTGATTAATGCTAGATTGAAATGACATATCACTATCTATGCATATGCCAAGAAATTTAGTTTTTTCTGATGAGTTGATGAGATCATTATTGACTTTGACCTGTAAATTTTTTATTTTTCTCTGGTTTCTGTAATGGAACTGCAACAAAACAGTTTTCTTCGAATTTACAATTAAAGAATTCCTGCGACACCAGCTTGTGAATTCTACAGATAATTTGTTGAGTTTGTCCTGGAGTTCCTCAGGACTATTTGCATCAGTGGCAAGTGTCGAGTCGTCAGCATATAAGACTACAGAATCTGTACTAATATGGTTTGGCATATCATTTACATACAATAAAAAAATTAGTGGGCCCAAAATGGATCCTTGCGGAACACCTAAATCCATATTATATGACAAAGACTGCTTTTCTTCTACTTTCACATGTATTCTTCTGAATGTTAAATACGATTTTAACCACAGGAGAAAATTACCCCTGAAGCCAAGGGAATGCAACTTGCTTAGAATTATATTCAAATCAATGACATCAAATGCTTTCGATAGATCAAAAAAAAGTGCCCCAACATATTTTCTCTGGTCCAGTGCATCATAAACGTACTTGAAAAAAATATATGCAGCACTTTCAGTTGACCTACCTGGGCAAAACCCATGCTGATGTTTGGAAATAATATCAAATTTTTCTATAAATGACAGCATTTTAGAATGAACACATTTCTCAAAAACTTTACACAGTGCTGTTTGTACTGTTATTGGTCTGTAGTTTTCAATTATATAAATTTCATTATTTTTGTGTAGAGGAGTAACTAAACCAATTTTCATCTTATCAGGAAATTCTCCAATTTCAATTGATCGGTTTATTATAAAAGAAAGAGGTTGACTCACAGAAATTCTCATATTTTTCACAAGTTTTGTTGATATGCAGTCAATACCTACCGAGTTCGTATTTTTGAGTGACAGAATAATTTCACAAATGTCACTTGGTTGAACGGGTGAAAAGAAAAATGTATGATGCACGGACATGGTTGTAAAATCTGTGAACGAAGATAGACCGAAATGTTTTTCAATCTCACATTTTGCTACTGTTGAGAAGTATTTTCCAAATACATTCACAATTTTATTTTTGTCATTTATATATTCACCGTTCAATTCAATCTCCCAGTTCAACTTTTTTTTTGACCTGCCTGTTTTGTTTCTAACTAAATTCCATATTTCTTTTTGCTTTTGTCGCTGATTCTTGTTATCAAGATTCAGTTGGTAGAATGAATACTTTGCATCATGTAATTTACGCTTGTATATACCCTTCAAATAATTGTAATATGTCCGAATATTCATATCATCACTACTGCTAACAAGCCAAAATAAATTTTTGAGACTATTTCCCATGTGAATGATATCGGCGGTCACCCATTGTTTTCGTCGCCATAACTCGGAAATTTCTGATTTTCTCACAGTTGGACACGTTGAGTCAATATAAAATAATATTATATTTACAAATGAGTCATAGGCCGAATTGATATCGTTGAAACTCTCATAAACACTTTCATAATTTTCATTTTGAAGAGCAACTTGGAGTCGAGCAAGATTTTCAGTACACGTGTTTACATATGTAATATTTTTCCGCGGTTCAACTCTCTGGTTGTTTGAGATTGATAACTCAAACGACAAACCCAAATGATCTGCTAAGTTCAAGTTCTTAATTCCTTCATTATACCGTGTTTGACATATGTTTGTTAGAAAATAATCGATTTTTGATGTGCTAGTTAAGCCATTTGCGTAAGAAAATATTCTCGTAGGCTCCAAGTTTTTACAATTTAGGTTGAAACTTTGCATCAAATCGTTCAATAGAGTTTTATTTTTAGATTTAGATAAGTAGTTTATATTCAAATCGCCACATATAATGAAAGATTTGAACTTTCTGTCACAGTATTCCAGAGTGTGAAAAAGTTTTTCAATGAATGTTTCAAATATACCATTCGGAGGTCTATATACTGTAATAAGACAGAATTTATTATTGTCTATAGAAAAGGATACAGAGCACATTTCATATTCTAATTCTATGGACATATTGTCAATGAACGTTTCATTTTTATAAATGAGGTCATCTCTAACTAAAATCAAAACACCACCATGGATGTGGTTACGTCTATAGTGAAATGAGATGCCACAATATATCCATTAAAATGAACTGTTTCAATATTTGAACTAGTACACCAGGTTTCAGATATACATAATATATCAGAGTTCTCATCAGCCAAAATCACTTCCATTTGATTTGTTTTATTTTTTTAGTTTTTTAGTTTTTTCCGGGTATTTGAATTTGGATGTCCTTCATCTCCTTTCGTACACAATGCCTGTAGAGTCTCCAAGTTAGTTTCATTTCTGGCAAGCAAAGCAGTGTAATAGGTCTGATAGTCTCTCCTTTATAGGTTTCACTTTTGTAGTTCTATAAAGCAGTGCGATTGAGGGATTGTGTAGTATGTTCTGAGGGTGACGCATTTTGGTAATACTCCTTAGTGTAGATGTTGTAGCTGTTTGGAGATTTTTTAATGCAGGATTATGACAACTTGAATAAATTACACGTGCATATTCGAGAAGTGGACGACAGATCATTTCATATATTTTAGTTGCAGTTTTAGTGTTGATTCATCTTTTTTTAAATGTCAGACTCCGAAAGTGTTTTCCTCTATTGATGCATTTCTTTTTATTCATTTTTGTTGTTGTTCAAGTTGATTTTTTGGTCAATGTTAACTCCCAAGTATTTTACTTATTGCCTGCTTCTTACAATTTCGTTGTTGTTTATTGTTGATAGCGTCTCTGAAGGGTTGTGATTAGAAATGATAAATTGTGATTTTTCCGGGTTTGGTCTTAAACTCCATTTATTGAACCAGATCGTTGTCCTGTCGCTAAGATTTTGCAGTGCTTCTATCGCGAGTGCTAGCGTGCGGTTGTGCGAAACTAAGCCAGTGTAATCTGCATACTGTAAGATGTAAAGGTTTTCATTAAATTTTCATTCTTGTCTTCCAAGTTGTGATTGTATATATCATGGCAGTGTATATTATAGAGAATTGGAGAAAACGGACAGCCTTGTGGAACTCCTTGTTGGGGAACAAATTTTTTGGAGAATGAATTTCCGACTCTGACGGTGAGGGAACATTCCTTCATACCAAACGCTATCAAAAGCTTTATTGATATCCAAAAATAGCGCCGCAAAGTGTAGGTTGATCATGCGTACTGTTTGTACGTTAGATGTTACAATTACTATCGAGTGGGTTGTATTTCTATTTTCTCTAAAATCAAATTGATACATTGGTATTGATATGTTCACTAAGTTGATATTTGATGATTTCCTTAAAGTTTTTTCCTAGCACTGGAAGAAGAGTAATGGGTCTGTAGTTGCAGGTCTGTATTGGGCTTTGGAATGACAATTATTAATCCTTCTTTCCAGGCTGTAGGATAGTAATGATTGTTCAAACAATATTCATAGATGGAGATGATATCGTCGGTGCAATGCCACACCCACGAATGTGCAAAAAGAGCGTTAGGAGATATCTGACTTTTAAACTTTCAATGAGTTACTAAAAATCAGGATTCCATACGACATTTTTTTGTACTTTTATCAACAGATATTTGAGTTATATTTTAGAAATATTATCAGGGATTTACGAATAATGTCCGTCAATTTTCGAAAAAGGTTACATTCGTGATTGTGGCATTGTAGTTTTTTTTAATAAAATACATATACGTGGAATTATATCAATCTTCATTATGGTAAAAGTGGAACAAAAAGAACTCCCTATTATTGAAAACTATAAAAATAAAAATAATAATATGGTAAAACACTTGAATCATATTTTAGAATAATTTAGTTTTCGTCTGGATCTTCGCTTTCATTTGGCTCAGGCAAATTGTCTCTTATATTTTTATCGGCATTCATAGAATTATAAAAGTTATGATAGTTCTTTGGAATTGTTAAATCATTACACATTTTTTGAAGATCTTTATATTTAGCATTCGCAATTGGCAACTGCTTATCATAAGCTTTCTGCAAGTCAACGTTTTTGGGTCGTCCATGGCTTTTTATGCTGTTTGCTTGTTGAAATTATTCATCTCCAAAATTCTTCTTATAGTATATTGGCACCACGGTTTCGGTTTTGATGTATCGTAACCAGCTAACCTGTTGCCAGGGAATTTGGTTTAATTTATAGATTTATATTCCAAAGGACTTGAAATCAAAGATGTCATCAAACATCATGAATCTGACTTCAAAGGGACGCGGATGTGTTCGAGCACTCCTTATTATCTGAGCCCAACCTTCGGGTGAATAAACAGGAACATATTTTGATTTCTGTTCAATTTTGGAGTGAAGTGAATCACATTCCATCTCGGTATTTCCCGATTCAAAAAACTTATGATCGATATTTTTTAAATTAGTGTGATCTGTAAGGAGTTTTAAGCACATGCTAGCAAAATGTGAATTTTTTTGTTGCCCGCCGTACCTGTCCGACATCATTCGAACCTCAGTAATGTTTGGTTGACTGATAATGTAATTGTAAATACACGAATATATCTCGTTTGACCCCCTTTTTCCTTGGGTTTCAGTCCAAAGGTAACAGATTCCATCCTGATTCCCTAAGTTGTAGAGAGTCAAGTTGTAAATAGCCAATTTTCATATGTAAAATATTTGTCCTGTTGGACCCTTTGGAGTCGTAAGCACTGTTTCGAGGTCAAAGTTAAATGATAGTACCTCGGAATGATTCTTTGCCATCTCTTTGTCTTCATCTCGAGCCTCTGAGCCTGTTCCTGTTTTATTTTTCTCTCTGTCATATTTTTATATTTTAAGCACATTTTACACTGGTCCTTTTTGGGTTAATGGAATCCCAAGTTGTAGCTTCTAAACACTCGTCGATACTTCTCTAAAGAAACTGGACGGACATTCAATTCCGCGCACTTTGATTTGTACAATTTGTGCATAATAGAGATGTTTAGTGAAAAATCCAGGTACCTTTTGGTACTAGAGGCCCTACAATAATGGGACTCCACGGCTAGAAATGAAATAATGTTCTCACGAATCAGCAGTTCATCATCGTCTTTCAATTTGTTGGGTGGGACACGTTTTCCACGATTTTCTTTTTCAACTATGCTACTAGAAGAAAGCTTTGCTACAGATCCGCGCATAAATGCATCTGTCACATTGAGGGTAGCCATAAAAAAGACCTGGCATACTTGTCTTTTTTCGCCTTTATTATTTGATACAGAAGCAGAAACGTTTGATGTTCCTGGCCCATTTTTTTGTTTGGTATCGCATTCGTCATCAATTTTCTTTGGGATCTAATAGGAAAAAACTACATTAGTAAAACAATCTGGCCTTTCAAATACTGAAAAAAATATCGAACGTTAATTATTTTATTTTATTTCAGTCAAACAAGTTGCCAAATCGACGGCTAAAGTGTGGTAACTCGAGTTTTTTAGGGAAAATTTTTCCGAAAACGTAAAAAACGTTTTTTTTTCACGCATTACATTTCTTTTGCAACCGGGATTATTTTTTCATGCGACTGCCCTCGAAAAACTGTAGTTTTTGCCTTATCTCCAATTTTTTTTTTCAAATGATACGATACTGGACTCTAGCCGTCCAAATACTTATTCCTATCACTCAATCACTAAAATGTTATTTCTATAAGTATTAACATCTACCTACATTCTGTTCATGCTGTTTTGGTGAATTCAGAGATGACTGTCTCAAGCTTTCGAATATTTTAGCTGTATGGGCGTCCATTTTTACACACAAAACTGAAAATGTTTATAAGGCAAGGTAAGATAAGGTAACGAATGTAGAAATCCACACTGCCACAAACACGAAAGTGTTACTTTCGCGATTTGCACGTCGCATGTCAACTCAATCTCTACACTGCCACAAACGCGAATTGGTACGTTTCGCGATGCACGCTTTGCAAGTGAACAATGCAGAATGACTTTAATGCAAAAACACATCTTCTCTCCACCATCTTTCAACGTTCACTCGCATTCGTGGTCGTAAAGTAATGACTGGGATATTAT
>WOGO01004240.1:0-13459 GCA_015342085.1 Leptinotarsa defecta | reverse complement strand
TATTTTTTCAATAAAAAAATCGCCAATAAAAAATCCCGATTTTCGACTAAGAAAAAATATCGTAGTATGCCCTGAAACTTTAATACACATTTCAAATGTTGTCCCAAGGTAGACCTTTTAGTACTTGACATTTCAAAAAAAAATATTAAAATCGGTTCACAACTTCAAATTTTAGGGGGGTGTTTCCATTAAAAATGGGTCACACTGTATGAGCTACAAATTGAAAAAAGTGATTGAAAAAAAATAACAATGAAAATAAAAACAACAATAAAAAAATAATTGAAATAATTAAATTTTTATACTAAGCTTGCTTCAGTGGTCGACGTTTTGGAAAACAACCTTTTTCATTTTCGAAATCTGAATTTCACTATAAAACTTTCGCCTCAAATTGTGATATTCAATTAATATTCTGTAACGTATAAAACAGTTAAGCTTTATTTATGAATTAGGTTTTATCAATCTATATCGGCCTGATTTTTTTTTCAATCATAAAAGTCATTTCACTAAATTATGTTTAGTTTACTTTCAATCCTCTGGGGGGCACGTGCCCCTGTGCCGCCCTTTAGATCTGCCACTGCATATAATGAATGTTGAAATACACGTAATATCTGCTGAAGGAATATATGCGGATTTTTGAGTTTTCAAATTTTTTCACGAGTCTTCTTGTTGGTAATTTTTGTTTCATTCCATTCTGTATGGTGATCTCCAGATAATTTTAGATTTTAGAATATGCTTGCTATCCCCGATCTTGCCATCTGCCTTCACGATGTTCATTTTTTCTCGTCTTGAGGTTTCACCTATATAATTTTTTCCACTAGAACAAGGTTTATTGGAAATACCTACAATTTTTCGTTCTTTCAACCGTATTTTTGGGTTTGGTTTGTGTCAAAAGAAATTTCAATGTGTTGGTAGTTCTAAAAGTTGTTCTTAAATTATATCTATTTCTCAGACAAACCGGTAACATAGGGTATGACATTTGTTGTGAGGTATGCATGTGTATTGTTGCTGGATTTGTGGGATTTGCCTGCGTTGTATATTGCTTTTACCAACTTCATTGAGAGCTCTACTCACAAACTGCTCCGGATCAGTATCATTTATTCATCTTGGTGTACTTGTTTTACTTGGTATTTAATATTTTGGCCATAATATATCCAACAAGCTCAAATATCCTTTCACTATAACTACCTTGACAGACTTTTTGCCAATCTAATATATACAATTCTCATGTCACAGTGTTAGTTGTTATACTCCTCGGAAACTGTTCAACCGATTTTCATGAATATCCATATGTATATTTTTATTATAATATGTTAAGACAACGATATGTATATTTGGTAAGTTTGAGAATGGATTTTTATAGATATTTCATACCCCTAAGTGATAAGGGATAAGGTTGGATCGCTCCGTAATTTAAATACGCCACGGCTGTGCAACAGCACACGATTAGTCTTTGAAAAAATCAATGAAAAACCTTGTCGAAGTCAGTATTTTGAATGTCAAGTGCCGAGGTGAAAATGTGTTGTTACCACAAATCCATTTTAAACCAACAGATGTACCAATTCATTTTGAAACGTGTACAATTTCTAAACAGATTGGCATTTGTAATGACTATTATTAAGTCTAAAGTTTGTTTGTATTAGCTAAACATGGACCAACAAAAAATATAGTATACACTATACCGTTAAGGGTTTAATATAATTTGTGTTATTGTTCTGACACATACTTACATTGAGTTATTTATTATTTTCTACCATAGATATAGTTTATGTGGTTTGCCGGGTCATCTAGTTATTATATAAATTTGTCGAGAGAAGAAAGTCTACCTTCCAAATCATTTCAGGGCCCATCTATCAAAAGCGATTTCGGTCACTTGATTGGCATCAAGTGCCCAAACAACAACTTCATCTCCACCAACAACCTCCTAGAAGAGAGATCCAATACGACGGAGAATCTGTTCAATATCCACGATGATAACCAGATGGTTTTAACTCAAAGCGAAGCCCTACTCAATGATGATCCTCTTCTAAGTTCGAGCAGTAATGTAATGTTCCCGACGAGGAAGAAGAGGGATTTGGCCATGAACAGAGTCGACGTCGATTTTGGAAGTGAATTTGAAGAGGTCACTTCGAGTAGCTTTCAGTGCAAGTGGGAAACCTGCTACAAGACGTACGATTCACAGAATAGCCTGGTGAAACACATCGAAAAAAGCCATGTGGAGCTGAAAAGAGGTAAAAACTTCGAATATGGACTGTACTTGTTTTAAACAATGTAGATAGGTAGCCACCAATTGTCATTGTCAACATTTCAAGTGTTTTTGAGCAGTTAATTCCAATTTTTACACAAAATTCGATGCAAATTCTTTGATCCATTTTATTCGATAGCAGAAAATCGCCAAACTCGCGAAATACTTCTAACTTTCATGCATGTCACCAACAAACCGTACATGCGTGTGTACCAACATACGAAAATAAAAAAATCTCCGCGAAATTTGAACAATCACTTTATTTTCTGTACAAACCCCGTTTATAAAAAAAATTGTACCAGAAAATATATAGGTTCCCTTCTGAAGATCATTATTTTTATATTTCTCCATCTTGCATTTTGTTGTACATCATCATCAAATTTATATATTTTTCAATGTACTTCTTTTGTTTGAATTGCTCCTATCACTTTTTGGTTTTAGTTTGCTGATGATGTTAGGGTTTCTCCCAACTAAATCCTACTCAGGTCTTAGCTGTTACTTCAGTCATGAATTTGCGGGACAATATTCCACAAAAAATGTACAACTCTTTTCGTATATTTGAAACATGTTTGTTAATATCATTTCTGTAATCGTACTTATGTTTGTATCGTTTTTCAGGTGAGGAATTCACGTGTTTCTGGGATGATTGCCCCAGAAAAACAAAACCCTTCAATGCTCGATACAAACTTTTGATTCACATGAGAGTACACAGCGGCGAAAAACCCAACAAATGTCCGGTAAGTGAGGTTAGGTTATAACATGAATGAAGGTGTGCTAAATTAATTGTTTAATACGCTTCTGGCTGGCGGAATAAAAAGTTACTGTCAATAATCATCATAAATATATAATATCACAACCATGTTTATCGTTAAAAAAAATTAGGACGGTAATATTTGATAAACAGCAATCACAACAATCTGGAGGACGTTAAATCTTTTAATAAAATTTTTCAAACAGGCATAATAACCTGCAGACAACGAAAAAAAACCCGGAAAGTAGCTTCCACACAATTATTGTTATCATTTTGTTGACTATTTCTATCATTCGGATGCTAATGAAAGAAATTTATCAGTTTATTTCGAAAGTGAGGTTTGAATGAATAATACTTACCTAATTTACAGTTGTTTTTAGGAATTATTGATATGATTCCTGGAACTGAATTTCAGCTATTTAAGTTTCATAAATGTAACCCAAAACCTTTGAACTTTCAGTGAATTATGTCATCTGCATGAAATGAATGACAAAATAGCTCCAATTAAATATGTTGCCCGATTCTTCAAAGCAGCCTTTGGCGATGAATAAAAAGTCATTTCCGCGATTTTTTGCCCACGTAGCTAAATTACCCGTTACGGAGCGGTATCAAATTTTAAAGTTCATTGACAAACAAAAAAAAAACCTCAAACTTGTCTAACACAGCAACTAACACGTGTTGCTGTTATTTCAAGGCATTTCTCAACATCTTTCTTGTTTTGCTTACCAACAGCCACCTGGGGCAACTTAAAAGATATTATGCCACGAAAAATAATAAACACAAAACGCGCACCATACCACACATGATAATTACAAAATATTTATTTTTATTCTCAGTAGACTGTGAAAAAGTGACACTGAATTTAATCGGGTACACTCTGTTTTTCAACCCATGAGCAGATTCGGTTTCAGATGTTTAAACGTCCTAGATACTCCTCTGATCATTCACAAAGTCAAATATGCCATGAAAATATTCATGTCACGAAGTCAATTCATATACAGCTCTCATAAACCATAAGTTGCAATAGAGGAAGAGGCACAGTAAATTGTCTTTTCATTATGTACAGTAGTAGATGTAACCCTTCACCTATTATGATACCTGATACAATTTTTGTTGACAAGAGGTGTTTTCTTTCTGGCGTTTAATCGTATTTAAGCCTGTATTCAAAAATGATTCGTAGTTACGTCATTAATAATAAGATTCGTCAGAATGGAATGATGCAATTGCTTTCTATAGTACAATTAATATTTTTTAACAGGGTATAAATCATGAAATTATAAAACTACAATAAAAATTAATTGGCGCTCCGGGGCGACTTCATTGATTTCAGTGGCACATTTGCTTTTTCAGCTGCAGGAAAACCCGGGAAAACCTGCAGCACCACATCATCTGTAAATCTTGATCTGCCAATGTCCTCTCATTAAACAAAATGTAAGGTGTCTCCAGAGGCTCCAATTAGTGTCAGATGTCAAAATCAACAATAAAAACAAACTTTTCAATTTTCTCTAACCTCAAGTAGAATCTGATTTGTGTAAGTAATAAATTTCCAGCTTTATTTTGTACATTCTTACAACGTATTTGATGAAAAGTTTTCAGGACTTTATAAACTATAACAATCAAAATAAAGCAGAAACTGACAACTGACTTAACGTAATGTCAAATTCCGTTACAAAACCCACCTCACGCTAGTTTTGAATGATGATGAATAATGTTCACTAATTTTCGTTGTGCTAATTTCGAAGTGTAGCATCTATCTTTCAAGATGGAACAAGTTATAAAAACGATTTTCAATTTTACGAAAGTTCGTAAAAAGCCAAAAGAAGCAAGTCTTGCTATAATACCAACTATTATAGAATACTATGAAATAAGTAGTACCGAACTAGTGGAAGCATATAAATTCTTTGCAAAGAGAATGGACTTGAATGTGAGAAACAAAAAACCTCTAGTTAATCGTCTTATCGACTCCGACTCTTTCCACTTTTGCGCGGAACCATCCGCGCAAGACCGAACTGCAGGGCAAAGGATTTGAGATCCTTTCCGTAGCCCGCCTGAGTAAAGCCGATACCGTTCGTGCTTGTTTTGGTCCCAAGGAGCCAAAAGAAAATATATGAGATCACCGAAATTCAAAACGTGCGTGTAAGCGCCGAAACACAGAAGCCGAGAAACCGAGCAGGGCAATGTTACAGATGCCAAAAGTTCGGTCACACGCAACGCAACTGTAAAGCAGTTCCAGTCTGCGTCAGATGTGCCGGACGGCACATGACCAAGGAATGCAAAAGGCCTAAAAACTCGCCCTTGCGATGCTTCAACTGCAAGTTGAAGGGAGAAAACCCAGCGAGCGTCCATGGGTGCCCAGAACGCCCTGAAAATGAAAGGGCCTCAGATAGACCGAACGAAGACAGACCACAAACCCAAGGCCTGTGGGAAGAAACACAATTAGGAGCGACGTCTCGTACGCAAGGGTCGTCTCATCGTAAGAGAACGCCTACAGCTCTCCCAACGGCCTTAGGGCAGCTGCAGGCGCTTCTAGTGAAGTTTCCGGTACTGCAATCCATGCTCGCCGGAAAATAAAACAAGAAATAGTGCCTAAACGGCCGCAAAATCAAAGAAGTACGTTGTGACTTCCATACACAGGGCCAAGAGCCAAAAGAAGCCGACAGAGGACCATGCAATCCCTTGCCGCCCCGCCACAGGAACCCAAGAGAAAGCCGAAAGGATAAGGGGTCATAGGCCCATAAATCTGACTGAAATAAGATAATGAGTATCGAAAATAATTTAATATATCAGATTTATATTTTTAAATAATAAATTAATATTACGTAAATAACACTGTTTTACATGTGAATAGTTTATGTTTGTCCCTACTACTAGTGCTGCCTCTCGTGACACGTTCGCTGTACTATTCTCGGGAAAAAGGCTCATTGAATAACAAAAAATATTGTATAGTATGTTTGATGAACTACTGTCAATATGAATGTAAATGATAACTTCATTTTAGTGAACAGTTATAACGACTGTCATGATAATTATGTTAGCAAATCAAATAAATATCGTTTCACAGTTATCTTGATTCAAAGAATTCATCGAAATAAGAACTACTATTTTGAAAAGTCAATATCTGAAAAACTATTTAGGTAAGGTATAGGGAGCCCCAGAATGAAATAAAATCTAACTTAATTTATATTGTTCAAATCAAGAAAGTACAGGGTGTTTTATTTGAAATGAAAAAGTTATCTTTGTCGGAGATTATAAAAAAAGTGACAATGATTTTTGAACATTCTGTATGATATTGAGAAACGTGTTTTATCGAAATCAATAACCCAAAACCTCTTTTATGCTTGGTCAGAATTCGAAGGAATGATTGATTTCTATACATTTCGTTATTTAGTTTCCAGTTGTACCTAACATTTTCATAAAAAAGTCAATAACTGAGGAACGGTTATAGTTAGGTACTTGGTATCTTATATGAAGTCATATTATTTTTTCCTGACCTATTCAAAAGTGTAACGAAATACAAGGTGTTCCATTTATAAACCACAATTTCGATATGTCACACTTTTTTGAGCCATCCTGTAGACTTCAAAATAATTTTCTTTTGCAGTCTTAATTAATTTACAATTAATGAAATGGAGAAATTCCCGAAAAACTTAATGGTTTGGTTTTCAGGGATCGTGTCGTATTGGATGCCCTACCCTGTATACCTGGAAACTTTAGCCCTTTTCTCTATTGCCAACTTTTCCCAAACTTGTTGAGCAATTCATGCTAAACTTTCTTATCATGCATCAAGTTTTTAATTCCGACCAGTTTGTATTCAGAACATCAGAACTTGTTGAGCAATTGATGCTAAACTCTCTTGACATGACATCATCAAACATCAAAAAGCACAAATAATTCAATATTTTACGATCTAAAGGTCTTGAGATTGATCCCCACTTCGACCAGTATTTTTCGGGAGAATTCATCTAGATGAAGTTGGGATGATTTTACAACGTAACATGGCTGACGGACGATAAAAATGGCCATGATGCTCCCTAGATTTGACAAAGCGTTCGACTGAGAAAATTATTACTGAAAAAACTCCATCCATAATGTTCTATGAATGTTTGATTCTTGTTTATCATACCATGTTCAGAAGATGAACATCAAAAAAATTAAATCAAAAAATATGAAAATTGAATTAGGAGTACCTCTGGGGTGTATCCTCGGACTCACTGCTCTTTTCAGTGTATATTGATGACCTGGCTGATATTTCTATGGAAGGTGAATTTTCAGTCTTAGCTGATGATGGATGAGTAGATGTGTGTGGGTGAGTGTATGAGTGTGCACGCATAGTGTGTATATATTTTTACAGTTTCTCCAAGTTTCTAGAAAAACTTCAGCCTCGTGGGATTTCTGCGTTTTCATTTGGTAGGACACTCTAAATCTATTTTGTATATACTCACATTATTTACTGTTAACTCATATACTTTGTGACACTATGCATCAATATCTAATTGTTTCATTTTCTTTTTCAAAACAACCATCATCGCTTAGTCAATAAGAATCATTCTTCGGACGATAAATTTTGTTGTAAATAATCGCAGATTTTAATATCGGAGTTTTTTATTTATTGGTATATTTCACATTGAAACCTAAGACAGGTGTTAGGTTTTTGCTGGTATTAGATCATTTATTTGTTCTTTAATAGAAGCTAAAATGGGGTGTAGGTAATTTCGCTAGCTGGGCTTTGAAATTTCTAGGAAATATGAATGAATGAGTAAACATAGATATTATGATGAAAAGATCATAGTACTTTTGAGTTTGCAGAAAAATGTACCAGTATAATTAAACATACCTACAGTTGATATTACATTGAAAAAAATATGAACCAGAACATAAACATTTTATCTTATGCTGAAGTTAATTCTGCACCTTAAATCAGATGTTATTTATTCCTAAAAATAATTTTTCAGATTTCGAAAACAAAATGTGCAAATCTGGTCACAGATTTATGATTGATTTGTTAGTGTGGAGTTTGATGGCAGACGGAGGGCTTGAAACTGCAGTGGATGATGCTCTAGGAGTAGATATTTCAAAGCTCGTCAATGTTAATGACAATGTTGAACAATCTTCAACACACATAACTATCCCACTATTGTATCTCGTGAGACAATTAGTCAGGTTGGAGTGATAGTAATTTTATATACAAAAATTTTGATCTTTGTTTTTAGGAATAGTAGTAACGTTACTCAAACAAGGTTAAAAGAATTGAGTGCCACAGGAAAATTCTCATCTCAGAAAAATCCACCTTCTCCTAGTATAAGACTGTTACAACGATTTCAGAGGATTTTAATTTCAAAAATTTATTCAAAGTCACAAGATTGTCAAGACGCTGCAGAAACGCTCCTGATAAAGTATTTAGATTGTTTCAGCTGTCATGTATCTGCAACCCTGAATATGGCTTATGATATCATTTTGATGAATTCCAAAAATGGTTTGAGTGCCTTGCAGATTTTGAAGGAAGATATTATCGGTGAGTTGCTTTTGTATTATTAAAATATAACTGAAAATAATAAAAATGATACTTTACTTGAAATGTATCTTGCGATGATTATGATTTTGTGCATTTTTTAATAAAATAAGAGTAAGAAATGTAAAAGTATAAGAACCCTTATTTGTAAGGGAAACAAATTATTGTTATCTGAAATGGATATGGGTTAGTAATAAAGGTTAGAAAATATGTTATCATAGGTAAGTAATATGTCTACAATATACAAATATTTTTAAAACAGATATAGAAATAAGAAATGACGTTAAAAATGAATAAGATTTCAAACCAAGATACTTCACAACATTTCTGATTTTGCAGCCATGTTCCTGCTTGATTGAAGGTTTTCATATATTTTGAATCCCCACTTGAACTTACAGAACACAGTGCATAAGAAGCTGGACTTAAATGATCAAGTTTTAATAGGTACAAGCCACAGTTTTGCAGTAGAGGGTCAAATAGACCCACGTGTTCACCTTGGACTTACCTACCTACCTAGAGTCTATTGTGGATTCTAACAATCAAATCGTTGTGAAGTACAGTACCTAGTATCATTTTCTTTTTCTTTATTTCTTTCACCATCATTTCTCTTTATTTTTTCTTTGTACATTAGTTGATAATAATAATAATAATAATAATAATAAGGCAGAAATCATAGCCGCACAGATGCAGAAGGCTGTCATTCTTGGCTCACTGCGCTTGCTCAGGGCACATGATTCCCGGATACAATGATCACCTACCCCACGGTGTGGGGAGTGGTCATAGGTTGATAATGCTGACGCGCCCTTCCGAATGTATCGGGGCTTCGAGGGATAGGCCTGACCAGCGCACACTACGGTGAAAAAAAATAATTAATAATAATATCGCCTTATATATTCAACTTAAAATTAAAATAAAGGGCAAAGTTCATCGTTCGTAATGAAATACATCATGTTCTTCCACCAGGGTCCAGGGTCGATAATTTTTGAAACCAAAAAAAATAACAGTAGGATGAAACCCATTAGAAAAGGAGGGGAATATGATAAAAATGAAAGGAAAATAAATTACGGGCGATCTGAGTTCGGGAAGTGGGAGGGGGTGAGTTTTCAATGGTAAAAAATGGATTATCTCGATTTTCGGCAAAACTACAAGTCCTATGGAAAGAAGTTAAATGCAAAGACCTCCTAGCTCCTTTCCAATTTCTCTATGAAATGGGCAATGGGCTGAAATTTTCCGTAGGTCACTCAGGTATATAAATTATTTTAAAACAATATTATTTTAAAGCAATAAATATGCTTCTACAAATATTATTTAAAGAAGATTCTATAACCTTCTCAAAATATTGTAGATGCCTTATTAAATATTAACTTTATTAACTTATTTGTTTGTGAATTAGAGCAGTATATTTTGATTTGCAATTTTTTCGTTAATCAATGTAACATGGAATCTCACGTTTTTTGAGTAATTAAAGTGTAAATTTTAATAAATAGGTCAAAATTAGAGTTTGTTTCGATTTTTTGTTTTTTAAAAACATTTACTATGGTAATGTGTATTTTTTACACCATCAGAAAGTAAAGTTTCCAATGAACCAAAAGCACAGCGACTTTTTGAAAAAAGCTGATATTTTAACGCGAGAATTTTCAATTGAAAATTAGGGTGCTTTTTTGATATTAAGTCAAAATAAGGTGAAAAAATAAATATTTGAAATCAAATAAATTACAGTATAGATTTTATTTCAAGATAAAAATAAAATACCAAAAACTTGGTTATTTGAATTTTTCACATAAATTTTGAGGTTATGTGGAAAAATTGTAAATACAAAAGTTGTAGATCTTTTTATTACCTGCAACTTTGCCTTTTAACTTTTTGCGTAGGGATTGTAGTTTTGCCGGAAATCGAGATAAACCACTTTTTACCCTTAAAAACTCACCACCTTCCACTTCCCGAACTCAGATTATTAATTTATGTCCATTTCAGGTCACAATAATGTGTTTTTTTACAAATCAATTTCATTATACTTTTATATTTCTTATTCATTGTTCATTTCCTCTCATATTTTTGATGTTATTCAAACTAACTCATCTAAATATTTCGGTCCTAGTATTTAATAATTTTCTTCTTTTATATTTCAAATCTATTACCACTTCTTTAGACAATGGAAGTCTGAACCTGTAGCATTCATTCTGAGCTTAGCTTTGGTTATCCATAAATTTCTTGCCTCATGGAATACAATGATATTGTCTGTAGATGACTTTCTGTAGATCGCCGTTTCTCTCCAGGTGTAAAGAGTAACCTTGTAGTTATTTTTTATGTTTTATTGACCAACTTTCTGATATGGTTCTATCCCAATGAATTTGGTGCCCCCCGCAACTGATTCAGGGCCCATATGTGGTGTTTATGATTTATGTTTTGCATATTCATCGGCTTTTTCTTTCCTGTGATTTTTCAAAACCCTGTCACGTAATGTAGTGTCAATCTATTATTTCGCTTGTTCTTTCAGTTCTTCACAGATTCATGGCATTCCCACTCAGTTCCAATATCTCTTTTGGGATCATCAATGCTCTGAGGACTGCCTGACTGTGAGCGTCTTGAATTGCATTTCTTTTATTCTCTAACAGATTGCATCATACCCTTTCTCTAGCTAGGAATATGGATGCAGATTGAGAAAGTGGGTAGTTGTATATAAGTTTTAACCTGCACGGTATTTCTGAATCATATTATCTTGAAAGAGATTATAATTCTTAATTTAGGTATCTCATGTAACCTTTGGAAAAACATAACAAATTGTTTTTGCAAAATGACTTGATTAACAATATCAATAATTGTCCCATTAGGTGATTACATTTGACATTATTTAAATTCCAGTTTTGGTTAACACAAAAATCAAGTTTTTTTCTGATGGATATTTCAAATCGTTTTTATATATTTCTCCTTAAATAAGATTCTTGTTCTTGTATTATTTTTTTATAATTAAGGAAAAACCTGGGATGATTTCAAATAAGTTTTAATTTTAAATACTGAAATATTTATTTTGAATTTCATCTTTTAGAAAGCAACCTTAGAAGAATAAGAAATGTTAATCAATTGAATATTATACTAATTATTACCTTTGAAAAATAGTGAGCCAATAGTGTAAAACAACTTTCCCTTGAATCAAAATCAAGTGATATATTTTAAAAATATATTTCGGTTTATTTGAGTTGCCTTACTGATAAATTATCATCAGTAAGGCAACTCATATAAGTGATGAAATAAGTGATGAGGCAATCAACATCAAGAAGAAATACATATTTTTACCCAGCTTGATTGATTTGAGTCCCAACATTTTTTCTCTTTCAATAACTGTCGAGATGAGTCCGCAGTTTGGTTAAATTGAGTCTGCTACCCTGGCTTAATTAAGTACTTGCCTAATGAACCCTAATTAGCTAATTTTCAGTAAAATCAGTAATCAGTCATGTCATATATTAATAATAAAACATAGCTAGTTTCCAGTCCTGTATATTAAGATCTTTTTGTACACGAATGTTTTTTCATGTAGACTTTCCCTAAAAACGCAGTCGAGTACTAACCGTTGTTGGAGATACAATAAAGTGGTACCATATAGGAAATATCATTTTTATTTGCACGATAACATAACAATTGGCGACGAGGACATTTCGCAATCCGCGCAAAATCTAGTGAAAGTGTCGAAGTTAGTGTAAAATGGCATCAGGTTCGGGTTTATTAGGAACAATAAACACTTTTGATCCTAACAATTCAGACTTCACAGTATTTAGTGAAAGATTGAGTCAATTTTTTATTGCAAATAAAGTGAACGATGAAGGACAAAAAAAGGCAATACTTCTGAATTCTTTATCAGAACAGTGTTATGTTTTACTGAGAAACTTATGTGTTCCCGATTTACCAAATTCTAAAAACTACGATGATTTGTTAATTATGCTTGAGAATCATTTCTCGCCAGTGAAATCGTTTTTTGCACAACGTATGAAATTCTATTCAGCCCGACGAGTTTTAAACGAAAGTGTCGCGGAGTGGGAAGCCAGGGTGAAAAATATGGCCTCAAAATGGGGTTTCGGATCCGAATTGCAAATAGTTATGCGTGATATTTTTGTCATCGGCATCAATGAGGAAAAAATTATGGATAGATTGTTTGAGGAAGATGCCTCAAAAACGGATGTTACGATACAAACTTAACTTAAATTGGCTCTCTCGAAAGAATCAGCTTTGAACGAACGTGCCATCAGGGAGAGCTTTGCTATAAATTCAAATGCGAAGGAAATAAAACAAGAAGGGGAAGTCAACTTTAATAAACATCGATATAATGCAAAAAATCCGTCGAACTCAGTTCACAAAACCTATACATAGACGACATATTAATAACGGGTAAAAATGATGAGGAACATTTGAAAAAACTAGAAAAGGCTTTTCAAATTTTAAAAACTTATGGTTTAAATGTTAAGAAGGAAAAATGTTCATTTTTTAAAGATTCTGTAATGTACCTAGGACATGTTATAGATAAAGAAGGGTTACATACATCAAAAGATAGAATTCGGGCAATAACGGAAATGGCAGTACCAAAAACAGTGACGGAACTCAAATCTTTTTTGGGAATGATAAATTTTTATTGTAAATTTTTAGCGAATCTGTCAGAAGTTTTGCAGCCATTGTACAAATTATTAGGAAAAGAAATGAAATGGTTCTGGTCACAAGAATGTGAAATAAGTTTCGAAAATGCAAAAAAATTATCAATTTCAAATTCGGTTCTTAGCCATTTTGACCTTGGAAAGAAAGTTAAGCTCATGGTAGATGCATCAAAATTTGCGTTAGGAGCTTTTGCCTCTCGTCTATTGAGTTTGGCAGAGACAAAATATTCTCAAATCGAGAAAGAAACTGCCGCCATAATTTTTGGGCTAAAAAAATGTTAGCAACACTTGTTTGGTAAACGGTTCTACTTGTCACC